>SNQN01003853.1:0-17721 GCA_008642245.1 Bassia scoparia | reverse complement strand
TTTGGTGAGGTTGATTGTTGGTGTTTCTCCCAATGTGGGACAAACTTTCAATGTTTAAACAATGTGGGACAGAAGTCTGTTATATGTCAGACTTTGTCGCGTACCCCATTGAGGGTGCCTTTATTCTGTAAGTACGTGGGGCCCACATGTCCCCCTTCTTTGGGTTAAGGTGGGACCTACTAGGTGCCACGTGGCGCCTGTCCATTGGGCAGGGACAATTAGCCCCACGCTTGATACTTATACCGAGGACCGAGGGAGGTTAGGTGTCAAGCGGAACCATGYTCAACCCTCCCGGTCTGGTTATGCGCCTCTCGAGCCTACAAGGCTGAAGGTACCCGGTCAGGGATTTAGTCAAGAAGCCGGTTAGGCCACTTATTCGAAGGTCACCGACCAACGATCGTGCCGGGATGGTGTCCCTTATGAGGGAATGATACCTAGGCGGTAATTTGGTTTTTTTTTTATTCAAGTGTAGTCCCTCGGTGAGGAGGACCAAAGGCTGACCCAGGGGCTAATAAGTCCCATGATGTTTCAAAATCCGAGGGCTAATAAGCCTTGAGGGACTAATAGGCCTCCGGTAGTCGTCGAGTTTCGAGGGGCTAATAAACCCCAAGATGGTTGAATGTCGAGCCTCGGGGGGGTGTGCCCAGCTAGGGGCTAATAAGCCCCGAATTTTCCCGAGTGTCCTGCTCATCAGATTAGGGAAAAGATAACTCATAGCTTGAATCCCGAGGGTGCCAGCCCCGGGAAAGGAACGCTTGCACCTTGGATCCCGAGGGTGCCCGCCCCGAGAAAGGGATGCTTACTCCTTGAATTCCGAGGGTGGTAGCCCCGGGAATGGAAGGTCTTCTCTTGGGATCCCGAAGGTGTTAGCTTCGGGAAAGTAGAGCATATTCCTTGGGTCCCGAGGGTATCATCCCCGGGAAAGGAGGATTTAGTCCTTGGATCCCGAGGGTGCTAGCTCCAGGAAAGGAGAGCTTATTCCTTGGATCCCGAGGGTACTAGCCCCGGGAAAGGAGGATTTAGGCCTTGGATCCCGAGGGTACCTTCATCGGGAAAGGAGAGTATATACCTTGGATCCCGAGGGTGCCAGCCCAGGGAGGAAGGATTTTGTCCTTGGATCCTGGGGGTACCAGCTCCGGGAAAGGAGAGTATACCCCTTGGATCCCGAGGGTGCCAGACCCGGGAAGGAGAGATCATTCCTTGGATTCCGAGGATACCAGCCTCGGGAAAGGAGGATCTAGTCCTTGGATCCCGGGGGTACCAGCCCCGGGAAAGGAGAGTATACCCCTTGGATCCCGAAGGTGCCAGCCCCGGGAAAGGAGAACTTATTCCTTGGATCCCGAGGGTGCCAGCCCCGGGAAAGGAGGATCTAGTCCTTGGATCCCGGGGGTACTAGCCCCGGGAAAGGAGAGTATACCCCTTGGATCCCGAGGGTGCAATCCCCGGGAAAGGAKAGTTTATTCCTTGGATCCCGAGGGTGCCAGCCCCGAGAAAGGAGAGCCCACTCAGCCCCGGGAAGGTAGAATTTATTCCTTGGATCCTGAGGGTGCCAGCCTCGGGAAAGGAAAGCTCGCTCCTCGGATCCCGTGGGTGTGAGATTCGTGGGATGAGGAATTGAAGTTGGAAGGAGGAGAAGTAATTGTGTCTTGGTTTTACACAAGTGTCAGAGCTCGGGAAGGTTGAATTGAAGTTGGAAGGAGGAGAAGTAATTGTGTCTTGGTTTTACACAAGTGTCTTGGTTTTACACAAATGTCGCCTTTCTTTATCGTTTACCATTAATGGTAACATGTGACGTGTCAAGGTAACTGTTCATCTTCTGTTGGTATATAATAGTAACTTTCCTTTCATTTTCACACTTTCCATTCCAAAACTTCACTTCTCTCTCCAAAAGATTTACTCTCTTCTCTCTCTAAAGATTTGCTCTCTCTTCTCTCTAGAGATTTCTCTCTCTCTCTCTCTCTCTCTCTCTAAAGGAGTTCTTTTGAAGTCATTTCTCTAGGGGCAACAGGGTTCTGTCGAGGTCTTTGGAGTCACTGAGGAAGTACTTCTCCCCCTAGCTTTCCCGACTTAAGGTACGTAAACCCTTCTTTACCTCTTGACTTAGGTATTTTTGCATGCTGTATGATGGCTAATTTACCATCCGAGTCTGACTTTGATAATAGCATGGTATATTCCCCGACCCAAGGTTTAGTGTTTTCCGACTTGAACCTTAGTATTAGTGTAGCTTTTGATGATCTCCCCGAGTTAAAGACCCCTAATGACTTACCAGGATCTGACTTAGATGATATGCCCGAGCTTGAGTTGATAGATGACATGCCTGAGCTCGAGCCCGAGCCTGTACATATTCCATTAGAATTAGAATCTGTAAGTATCCCTTTTGCACTGGCTGTAGTGGATGAACCCCAGGTGCAGGAGTATGTGTATGACCTTGTTGATGGGATCCCGTATCTAGATAATGCCATCCTGCCCGATGGTGCCACCATCCCTAGTGTAGTGCATGACCAACATATTTTAGACGGTATCCCGATTCAAACTCTACCCTTGACCCCCGAACCTGAGGGAGAAGAGTTAGAGGGAGTTCCCCGACCTTGGGCAATCACTGTGTGTAGGAGTAAGGGGAATGATTGTGCCCAATTTCGTCGAAAATTTGTAGATAATACGGTGACTTATAAAATTGACAGAATGGATGGAGCTTCCACATCGGGTCACGAGGTGCCGGACAACGAGAGAGGACCGGGTTTTTTCTTCATCGAAAAACATTATCAACAGCGGGTATTGAAGGAGCTGCATTTCTGGGAGAGCACGAAGTATTACCTATCCCCTACGTATCGGTACATTGCCCCGGAGTTTGATCAGTCGATCATCTCTCCTCCCCTGGGCACAGTGGGCATTTACCAAGGCCACTTGGAGATGGGTCTTCGGTTCCCACTCGACCCTTTCATTCCCGTCATCCTAGACAATTACAATCTCGCCCTTCACAACTTGATGCCCAATTCCATCGCCAACATCGTTGCTTTCATATCCATTTGCAATTGGATGCAAAAACCCCCGACCCTGACCCTGTTTCGAAACATCTTTAAATTGTCCGAATGTTAGGGGGAGCTTTATGGTCGAGGATGGTGGATCTTCCAATGTCGTAAACCGTACAAGGTATTGGGAAGGACCCGATCAAGCTGGAAGGGTTTCCGAAGAGAATTCCTGTTCGTTTACAGGCCTATGGCCTGGGATTTTCCTCGAGTTAGGACACTTAACCGTCCTAACTTGATTTTAAATTATAATGTTCCACCTATGAATGCGTCTGAAGGTGTGGTGGCCTTCTTCTTTCTGAGGGAGAAGCTATGGGCAAACAAGGAGCCTTATGCTCTTCCCGACCTGATCAAGGACTGGCTACCCGACTGTGACATCTTGCAGAATGAGAACTATTTGGCTATGTGCCGTCTGAGTCAGAAGATGTCGCCYGGTAGGGTCCTTCTTCAGGTTTCCCGATGCTTAAGACTTGTAATTATGTTGTTGTTTCGCTCATTTGAATAGACTCTGACCTTTTTGTCAATGCAGAGGCTGGTAGATTTGGCAACTTGGAGATGGCTGGAATCATTGATGCAACGGAGTTCTTGTTTGCTGGGCTGACCGATGAGATGCAGTCGGGCAACCTCTCGATTCCGGGTGCTCCTGAGGTAAGTCTTTGGTTGTTTACCTTTCTTGATTTATTACACTTAGTTGATCTCTTCTAATATTGTTTGCTTTGTAGAATCCGAAGAAGAATCTGTCCTCGGAGATGGAGGGCGTTCGTGAGAATGACCCTGATCAGGAGCATCCCCTCGTTCCTCCCCCCGGACCTACCCTGGTGGACAACTTTGAGAACTTCGACCCGAGTCTCAATATCGATTCATCTGATGATGTAGCTACCCCTTCTCAGAGGAAACGACCTCGAAGGGAATCAGAGACTGATCTTGTAATTCCCCTTACTCAGCAGGACGATAGGGGGAAGCAGAAGAGGGCTCAGTCCTCCTTTAAGGAGGTGGTACATCAGGAGGATGTCTCGGAGCTTATGAAGGCGGAGGCTCGGGCTCGAGAGACGGAGGAACTGYAGAAAGTTTGGCTGGAGGTATGTCTTTCTTCTCGATGCAGTAGACTTGTGATTTTTATTATCTTTATTGCATAACTAACAGAAATCTATTTTTGCAGCTGACTGTCCGTATGCATTCCTTGTCACTGCATCATAGGGCTAACCAGAAGTCCTTGGCTCGGAAGACGAACGTCATCCAAGAAAAAGACAAGGAGCTATTGGCCCTACAGGAGGAAAAGGCTGAGCTGGAGAAGTGGAAGGATGCCCGCTTGGAGCTTGACCAGGAATGCACTGCAGCCAAAACTTTGGCTGAGAAGAGGGGGAGGACCATCGAAAGGAGGAATGCCACCATCGAGGGCCTCAATAAGTCTCTTGAGGAGGAGAGGAAGAAACTGGCCGAAGGTAGAAAGGCAATGGTTGATGCCTGGTTTGCGACTCCCGAGGGCCGAAAATACAAGATCCAACTGGGTTGGGAGTCCTTCCAAACTGGCGTTGACCATGCTATGGGCAAGCTGGAGTTGGCTGTTTCAGCTGTTGTACCGGGGCAATGGCCTGCACTGCGCCAGAAATATGATGAGCTGCTGGCCGTCGAGCTTGCAGCCTTACAAGAGAGGAGGTCTAAGGCCTCGGCCCAACTCCGCCAAGAAGCTGCTGCCGCTTCCACTTCTGCTGTCGTTGCCGCCGCTGGTTCTTCAGGCCCGGGGGAGACTGAGGCTGGTCAGGGCTCGGGTCACTCTGCTCAGGCAAAGGAGTCAGAGGATGGTCAATAACACACTGCCAGTTCTCCTGAGTAGCCTCCTTCAGCTTTTTATTTATCGCTTTTCTCTGCTGGTCATGTTCTGACCAAAATTAGTTGTAATATTTCGAATTTTTCTAAGTTATTGGTCGGTGTAGATTCCCGACCTTTGTAATCGAATATTTGCCAACTGAGTCTGGTTTTAATTTATGAATATTTATCTTGCCAGCTGAGTCTGGCCTTTATGAAGTTTCACTTATGCTTGCATATCCCGAGTGTTCACACTTGTCTTTATTTCTATCTTTTGCTTGTTTGTTTTTTTTTGTTTGCCTTTTTCTCGAGGGTTGGCATGTGCACCTTTGCTCTTCAATGGGGTGCCTCCGAGGCTAGTTTGCCCCGAAGGTGAGCATGCCAGTTCTCGAGGGGAAACACTTGCATGAAAAAGATATGATTTGCGCAAAAAGGAAGACTTTTATTAATGCTTTCATTACAACGAGTGCTAGTCATAGCAGGGCTGACTGAGCATTGCTCGATCAGGGATCCGGTGAGGAAGACCTGACCAAGTGCTTTGTCGTGTTACAACATTTATTGAAAACGAAAATTAAAAATTTACAAGTCTTAACCTTCAGATGTAGTATTTACGCAAGTTGTCTGCATTCCATGGCCGAGGGAGGGCCTTACCATCGGTATCCTCGAGTCTGTAAGTTCYGGGTCTGACCATCTCTGTAACCCGATAAGGACCTTCCCAGTTAGGGTTGAGCTTGCCTAACATGTTCTTCCGACCTGTTGCCTCGAATCGACGTAGAACCCAATCTCGTACCTGGATCTCCCGAGTCTTAACTCGCTGGTTGAAATATCTTGTGATTTTTTGCTTATAGGAGATGGATTTTAACAATGCATTGCCCCGAGTCTCAGGCAGCAGGTCGAGGTCGTTCTTCTTATATTCTTCGTTTTGGTCATGATCGTAGAATGTGACCCGAGGAGAAGGTATCCCGATTTCCACAGGTAGGACTGCTTCACTACCATACACCAAGGAGAAGGGTGTGTGTCCCGTGGCTTCCTTGGTCGTAGTACGAGCCGACCACAAGACCCCGAGAAGTTCATCGCCCCAAGTGCCTTTGGAGCCTTCTAATTTAGTTTTAATTCCCCGGAGGATGACCTTATTGGCAGCCTCTGCTTGTCCATTAGTCTGAGGTCTGTTCACCGAAGTTGCCCGAATGTTGATGCCGAACCGAGCATAGTATTCCTTTGTGGCCTCACTGACGAACTGCCTCCCGTTGTCTGTTACAAGGACCCGGGGTATTCCAAACTGAGTGATAATGTTCCTCCAGATGAACTGCTGAACCTGCTTCTCAGTGATAGTCGCCAAAGGCTCGGCTTCTATCCACTTGGTAAAGTAGTCCACTGCAACGATGAGGAACTTACGCTGCCCYGAGGCTTGGGGAAAAGGTCCCAACAGATCCATGCCCCAYTTGTCGAATGGTAAGGTGGGTAGGATGGCGGATAGCTGATTGGCAGGAYGGTGAGGCACCGAGTCATTCTTCTGGCATTTTTCACATTTCTGAATCAAGTTCTGAGCCTCTTGCTTGAGCGTAGGCCAGTAGTATCCTGCTCGAAGGACTTTTCCTGCCATGGTTCTTGCCCCTTGATGACTACCACAAGCCCCTTCATGAATTTCCCGGAGGATGTAATCCCCTTCGTCCGGTGTCACGCACCGAGGCAAAGGATGGGTATAGGACTTCTTGTAGAGCCTCCCTAAGTACCATTCGAACTATCGAGCCTGAGTCCTGACCCTGTCAGCTTGCTTTGGGTCGTCAGGAAGCTGCTCATCCCAAAGGTATCGAATTATCTAGTCCATCCAGGTAGCCCCCCGATCCAGGGGGCATGGTGGACTGTTCATTGATGCTGGGCTCCTTCAGTACCTCCCAAGTGATGGTCCGAGGCTCGAGAGACTCGCCTGAGCTGGCTAAGCGAGACAGCGCATCTGCCTGATTGTTTTCAGACCGAGGAATGTGGCTTATGGAGAAGTGTTTGAATTTTTGGGAAAGCTCTCGTACCTTGTTCAAATACATCTTCATCCCATCTTCTTTGGCCTCGAATTCTCCGTTGATATTTCCCACAATCAGTTGTGAGTCCGACTTGATTTTCAAAGAATTAGCCCTTGCAGCTAGGCACATCTGCATTCCGAGGATAACAACTTCGTATTCGGTTTCATTGTTTGAGGCTGAGAATCCGAATTTGACTGCGTACTCGAACTTGTCTCCGTCGTCTGCTTTTATTAGAATACCTGCTCCATTTCCATCTTTGGTGGCTGAGCCATCTACATACGCCTCCCAACCTTTGGTCTCAGTCGCCGTGGCGGGTCGGTTTGTGCATTCGACAATAAAGTCAGCCAATGCCTGGGCTTTGATTGCTCGTCTGGGCTCATACTCCAACCAATAATCTGCCAGCTGATCTGACCATTCTGTCATTCGTGTCGAGTGATTTCTTCCTTCGATCACCTTTCTAATTGGCTGTCCGGTTAGGACCTTGATGGGATGGGCATGGAAGTAAGGCTTGAGCTTCCGACTAGCTACAACAAGAGCATATACCATTTTCWCGATTTCGGAGTATCGAGACTCAGCCCCTCTATAAGCATGACTTACAAAGTATACCGGATGCTGGGTCTTGTCTCTTTCGGCGACGAGGACTGCACTCAACGCATAGTCCGAGATTGCCADGTATAGGAAGAGTGGTTCCCTCGGCAAGGGGGAGACCAACTTCGGCAGACTGGACAGGTGTTGCTTAAGTTGCTGGAAGGCTGCCTCCGCCTCTTCATCCCAGCTGAACGAGGACCTTTTCAATGTTTTGAAGAAGGCCAAACTTTTGTCTGCTGACCTGGATAAGAACCGACCCAAGGCTACCATACATCCTGTGAGCCTTTGGACTTCCTTGATCGACCTTGGGGATTCCATGTTGATGATTGCCTTGATCTTATCAGGGTTGGCCTAGATGTCCCTCTCGTCAACCAAGAACCCGAGGCACTTACCTCCTCGAACACCGAACACGCACTTCTTAGGGTTGAGCTTCATGTTGTACTTCCTGAGGGATGAGAATGCTTCCCTGAGGTCCGAGACATGATCTTCTATTTTTCGGCTTTTGACTATCATGTCATCGACATATATTTCCACATTCCTCCCGATTTGTCCTTCGAAGATCTTGTCAACCAGCCTTTAGTAAGTGGCCCCTGCATTTTTGAGGCCGAATGGCATCACTTTGTAGCAATAGACTCCTTGCCGAGTGATGAAGGCAGTATGGGGTTAATCTTCTTCTGCCATCGGGATCTGATGATAACCTGCATTGGCATCCATGAAGCTGAATAGAGCATGTCCCGCAGTAGAGTCGACCAAGGCGTCGATCTTCGGCAGAGGGTAGTCGTCTTTCGGGCATGCCTTGTTGAGATCATTGAAATCCACGCACATGCGCCATGTCCCGTTTGGCTTCTTGACCAGCACTACATTGGCCAACCAATCTGAGTATTGACATTCCCGAATGAAGCCTGCTTCAAGCAACTTCTTAATCTCCAAGGCTGCTGCCTCACTCCTCTCTTGCCCCTGATGTCTGAGCTTTTGTTTGACACTTCGATGCCCCTCCTTGATGCTGAGTTTGTGTACCATGACTGAAGGGTCAATCCCGGGCATCTCCGTGGCATCAAATGCAAAGACATCACGAAATTCCTTAAGGGTCGAGAAAATTAGCTCCCGAGTCTCTGGCGCAAGTGACTTCCCTACCCGGACAGTGTGTGTCGGGTTATTGTCAATCTGTACTTCCTCGTTGGCCTCCGCAGGCTGAGGCCGATTTTATCTCTTGACGTTCTCGCTGAGATATACATCCAGCCCGGTGAGGGCTTCCTTCTTCGGGGGGTCCTTCCGCTTCTGCCCGACTGAAGGCTCAGGGTCGGCATTGCGTAGGGTATTAACATAACACTCCCTGGCGGAGCGTTGATTGCCATATAGCCGACCAACGGTTCCCGAATCTGTTTCATACTGTAAAAGCAATTGATAAGTAGATATAGAAGCTTTTACCCGATTAAGGGTAGGTCTGYCGAGGATGATGTTGTAGGGGAGGTCCATATCAACGACAGTGAAGTACACCTGAGCCGAACGGGCCAGGTCCTTCTCCCTGAGTCTGACTGGCAGCTTGATGACTCCCTCTGGGTATGTTCTCT
Organism: Bassia scoparia; assembly: GCA_008642245.1. Classification (NCBI taxonomy): domain Eukaryota; kingdom Viridiplantae; phylum Streptophyta; class Magnoliopsida; order Caryophyllales; family Amaranthaceae; genus Bassia; species Bassia scoparia. Next base: position 8,712 of record SNQN01003853.1, on the reverse strand, counting down.
TTCCACCAAAACCGACCAAGGGATGTTCTGAAGCGATGAGGTCAGACTTGGAATACTTCAACTTCTGCAAACAGTCGAAAGTGATAATGTCCGAAGAACTGCCGCTGTCCACGAGCACTCGCTTCACCCGAGCATTGGATACTTTAATTTCGACAACTAGAGGATCGTCATGAGGGAGAGCGATAGGTTTGGCAGAATGCTCGTCGAAGACCATCGCTGGACAGCTGGGAGGCACCTCACCACCGACCTTCAACACTTGGGCTTCTTGCCCTGGTTGGGATCACTCCTGTTATCTCCTGTCTTTCTTTTGCCCTCAGACGAGGGCTGATCATCATGCATGTTATTGATCTCGGTGGCCTGTATATATTTCTGGGCCAGAGCCAGAGCCTCCGAGTACTTCGTGATGCCCTCAATGACCAGGTCCTGCTTGAACTGGCTAGGTCTTAGGCCTGACATGAGGGATGAGAAAGCAACATTGTCTTCCAAATTCGAAATGCCCAGAGATTTGGCATTGAATCGCTTTATGTAACTAGACAATCCTTCAGTTTTGCCTTGTTTCAAACTCATTAAATGCAAGCTAGTTTTCTTTTGTCTTTTACCAGCAATAAATTGTTGTTTGAACAAAGCCTCTAAAACAGTAAAATTTGTAATACAGCTAGATTRCAATTCACTGAACCAAGTGAAAGCAATACCTTTAAGCGTAGTTGGGAAGAAACGACACCACGAGGCCTCGAATCCTCTCTGGACTGCCATTTGAGTTTTGTATGCTGCCATATGATCCTCGGGGTCTGTGGTCCCGTCAAAGGTTTCGATGGTGGGTACCTTTACCTTCTTAGGATCCTCGGTGTCCATTATCTCCCTGCTGAAAGGGGTTCTATGGACGAGAGTCTGCATCGGTTGTCGGGACCGAGTGCCTTCTCCTGTTTGTCTGACTGATTGAGATCGAGAATTGTCCGCATGGCCGCGTGACCTAGATGATTGATGCCGAGGTGACCGACTAGTGGCCTCGTGCTGGGACCGGCTAGGTCGAGCAGAGGGTCGGCCCGAGTCTCCTCGGCGAGGGGAGGCYCGAGGCTGGGCTGCAGCGGCTTCGCCTTGGCTTCGGCGATTGTTGATGATGGTACGGGCATCCATGCTTTCTCAACGCCTTTATTCAATGATGGTCCGYGCGTCCAGAGAGGGCCTGTGTGAGCGACTGACCTAGGGGACATCTTCTGCCCTTCTGGACGGAGCGGGCTGAACCTCGCTGGGGGCGTTGCGTTGAGAACGTCCCCGCGAGGGAGAATCGAACCTGAAAGGTCCTGGAYGTAGCCTAGAGGGTGAGGCAGGCCTGGCACGAAGTTGAGGTCGTGTCCTGGAGCTGCGCGCTGGTTGACTGCGCGTGGGCTAAGTCTCTCCTTCTGCTCGACTGGCCAATTGCCTGGTGAGCAGAGTGACCTTCTCCAGCAGGGTATCAAGTTCCCGCCTTGTGACCGGGTCTGTCGGCTGAGGGAAGAGAATGGGTGAGGGTCGATTAGTCCTCTCTCCCCCTGCCGCGTTGCCCGAGTCACGTGCGGCGGAAGTGGCAGTATCTCCCTCCGGGGGGTTGCCTTCACGCGTACCTGTTTGATTGACAGGTTGAACATCACGAGCACCGTAACGCGTACTGACCATGGCTTTGCTTGTCGATCCCCATAGACGGCGCCAATCTGTTCCTGTTCACGGAACTTACAAAGAATACAATGAAAAACGAGGGTGAGTAATAATGACTGGGGATGACAGCTGGCACGCACGTGCTTCCGTCAACGTCCTGAGAATGGACACTTGGTCTCTTCCGGCTAACCTGCAAAACAAGCAAAGGTGACTACCCCGGGGGAATTCTGGGAAAAGCCCCTCCGATGCTTAAGTCAGCAAAGAGACCTAACCGAAGGTCGAGCAAGCTAGATATGAGTGTTAGACTATACTCGGTGGTTTCAGAATTAGATACCTGGAGTGGGCTCACCAACTCCCTTTTTATAGGGTTTGGTGAGGTTGATTGTTGGTGTTTCTCCCAATGTGGGACAAACTTTCAATGTTTAADCAATGTGGGACAGAAGTCTGTTATATGTCAGACTTTKTCGCGTACCCCATTGAGGGTGCCCTTATTCTGTAAGTACGTGGGGCCCACATGTCCCCCTTCTTTGGGTTAAGGTGGGACCTACTAGGTGCCACGTGGCGCCTGGCCATTGGGCAGGGACATAACCTAATTTTAGTTATGTCATGTTAACCTACCTGATGTGTGTATTTTGTATACTATTTTTACTGTGTCCCATTGCAATTTCATAGCATTTTCTCGCTCGATTTAATCAATTCTATGAGCAAGAGTTGCGAGTTTGAGTGAAGGATCTCTATCTTTGAACAATTAAGTCTTAATCGCGATAGCTTGTTTTATTGTTTAATTGTGAAATTTGGTTGCGAGAGCAACATCTTCCTTTGCCTAATAAATGTAGACCGCAACACAATATTTTTATTATGCTTGTTCATCAGTAGGAATATGCTTGCCAAGTGAAACCAATTCATTAGTGATATTAGTGAATCTAGTAACATATCTTGAATGGTTTCCTTAGGTTCCATTTCAAAACGTTCATATTTAGACATCAATATGACTATTTTAGAACGCTTGACTTCGTTAGTTCCTTCATGTGTTATTTCTAACAAATCCCATATCTCCTTAGCAGTCTTGCATCCCATGACACAGTTGTGTTCATGGGGTCCAAGACCACAATGCAAGAGTTTGACAGCAAGAGCATTTAATTCAAGTTTTTCAAAATCTTCTTTGCCAAATTTAGTCATCAGTTTAGGAACTACCTCATTGTGACGGTTTTGGTAATCTTGAAATCACCAACCTCAATGACTCTCCATACCTGGTAGTTCTCGGCCTTGATGAAAATCTCCATTCTGTTCTTCCAGTAGGAATAGATCTTCCCGTTGAACATAGGAGGTCCCTGCGTAGAGTATCCTTCTTCAAGTTTCCCGTGTTGATTCATTCTTCCAACTCGATCTAAACGTTCAGTTCTCTCTTCAGGGTTTCCTGACAGCTACGAGGAACTTAGCTCTGAAACCAATTGTTGGCTCGACTGAACAATACAAGAGGGGGGTGAATTGTATTGAGGAACTTAAGCTACTTTTTGCGGAATTTAAAAGAAACTTACACAACAAGAAAAAACATTTCGGCCGACCGTCATCACCGACCGATTTTTGGTCGGTGACATCGGTCGAATTAACGATCGTCGGTAATAAAATTTCACCGACCGAAAATCGGTCGATGAGCTACTACTGACCGATTACCGAACGATTATCCACCAAATTCGACGATTGAGTTTTTGGAGGGAATGTAGCTTTACCGACCGATTATTCGGTCGGTAATATCGACCGATTTCACTTCGGTAGGTAATATCGACCGAATAATCGGTTGGTAAGTGTAGGGCTTCGCCCCGCCTTAGGAGGGGGGCGACCTCAGCTTCAGTGTCATGGAGTTGAGCCATGGAATCCGCATGTGAATGCGTTGGGGTGTGTCGTCGAATTGAGGGGATCGCCACCGTGCCTATATAGGTTATTCACGGACGCCCGAAACATTGGTGCCAAATTAATGGCCACCAAGAAACGTCCAATCAAGTACCAGTCGTGGGTTCGGGGACATGGTACGATCAGATCTGTAACCCAATTCGCCGCATGTAGCGGCCTCTACTCGGTCTCATTGTAGTTCCATAAATCACAACAATGAAATTCAAAGAGCCTATTGAATTGATCTTGAAAGCACACTAATTACTAGGTGAGTTTGCTATTATGATACAACAAAGACTTCTATAATGGAAAGACGAATCAATTGATTGTTAGTCAATGTTAAATAAGTGTGCTTAGAAAACCGGTCGTCCATGATTATCTGATTTAATGTGACAAACGATTAAATTCAGTTCTTGTTTAAACAATATATACAAGTGTGATAGAAGATATATTAACAGACATGAAACAAAGGTTAGTAAACATATAATATGTATGTGTGTCCTTCTCACCTTGTCACTGCAAACAATCAAATTGTTAGAACAAAACTCAAGGAATCGCCTTTCGATTGAATTGCTAATTGAGGCAAGCAAACGCGTTAGTATTGACAATAGTAATATGTATAACAAATGAAACCAAAAACCATGGAAATATTGAAACATTAAAAAAACCTACATATTTACATGAAACGTTTAAAAAGTGAGTTTCTACATTGTTTTAATTGAATTAAAACTCATAACAAGGTTAGTCAAATTAAAAGTGACAAAAAGAATTAAAAAGAGTGAAAGAGGAGTTTTTGGTGAGTAATCTCAGATTTATACCCTTATTTCGCTTGTTGATTCGAAAGGAATGATGCTTTGAATCGAAAACGAATGTGTTTTGAGTGTTGAGAGAGAGAATAGATGTGTCTCGTGACTTGTGTCTGTGAAGTGTGGTCTCGGAGGTGTGAAGTTGTGAGCTGTCCGGCTGAGCAAGGCAAGGGAGTATTTATAGGCACGAGGAAAACGAGCAAGAACTGCGTATATCGCTGAAGATTGAGAGCGTATATACGCTCATGGGAGGGAATATACGCTCAATCTCCAGCTGTATACGCTCTCATTTCCTATGGTTTTGGCAAATTCGTATGTATGTGTTGAGCGTATAATGACGCAGCATGTGGAGCGTATATAGCTCCTGGTGAGCGTATATACGTCAGCATCTGCGTATATTACCTCAAATGATTTCGTATATTCTTTAAAAACCTCGAAATATTCGAGTTTCCTCGATTTATTCGTGATTTCCCTTGATTCGACGCAGCTCTAGACACCTTGCTCTCCAAGCAAGGATTTCTAGAATGTTCTAGAAAGGTTCCACGTATTTGGGAGTATTTTCTAATTATTCACGTTATTTTCTGCGGTATTCTGCGTATTTAAAACATTGCAAAATTCATTAGAAATATAGTAAATCAGAAAAATAATTTAAAATATATGGCTGGATTCAGAAAAATTGTGACGCACATGATGGAACCAAAAAGGCACGAGAATCAGCCAGCGTATTTTGTTTGAAACCTTTGAAAACCTTTGAGTTTTATCGAGAAACCGAAAGAAAATATGTTTGCTCTTGTAAGTGACTTCTTTGCTCAAGTCGTTCCGAGTACGACCTCAGTATTCCAACTTTCGTGAGTTAAAGCATCTTTCCGAGTCGAAACAACGCGAGACGCGGTCATGTTTCATCACGGATTACTCATTGGGGAGACACATTTTCAGGTGTTCTACAGAAGCCCCCACTTTGACTGAGTCTGGAGAGACGTAAGTCACGTAAGACGAAAGTCAAGTATTCGATTCGGGACGGAGAGCAACTCAAGACGTTCTGCGACCTGAGTTACCCTTTTTCGGCCGGTACCTGCAAAACAAAGGTTAGTTTTACCTGTAGCCGTGTCCCATGCGGTTCGTGTGCTTGTATGTGTCTGGTCTGAGCGGTTCTATTTGGGGTCATCTTCCCCGTTCGGCTGATCTGGAGAAATGCAAGGTGCGTCCCATGCTTTCCGAGGAAATGAGGCATTGGACTTGAAAATGATTAGCCCTAATTCATGGATTTAAGGACTACCTTTGTGAGACATAGGTCTGTTTTTAATGTCTACGAGAATTTGCATGCATGTTGACTTGTAACTTGTGACCTTGATATTGGGAAGAGGGGCAAGAGTCATTGATTTTGAAAGAGTCTTTGAATTTGGAAGGGCTTAGTCTAGGTCTGGTTCTAGACATAGTTTGCAGGAGTCATTGAACTTGAAAGGGTCTTGTCTATGGTCTGGTTTTAAGACATGATTCTGAGAGAAGTCATTGAAGGAGTCTTGTCTAGGTCTGGTTCTAGACATGATTTAGAGAGTCTGAAGGGGATCTTAGTGACATAAGGATCTGCGTTCTAGACATGATTGAGAGAGTCTTTGAAAGGGTCTTGTATAGGTCTGGTTTAGACATGATTATGAAGAGAGTCTTTGAAAGGGTCTTTGTTCTAGGTTGGTTTTAGACATGGTCATTGAATTTGAAAGTGGCTTGTCAAGGTCTGGTTAAGACATGGTTGAGAGAGTTTGAAAGTGGCTTGTCTAGGTCTGGTTCAAAGCATGACTTGAGTGAGCCATTGAAAGAGCTGCTCTAGGTCTGATTCTACTAGGCATGATTTGAGAGTGTCTTGTCTAGGTCCTGATTCTAGACATGATTTGAAAGTGGCTTTGAATTTGAAGGAGTCCAGTCTTAGGTCTGGTCTAGACTTGATTTGAGAGTGTCTTGTCTGGTCTGATTTCAGACATGAATTGAATGAGCTTTGAATTTGAAAAGAGTCTAGTCTAGGTCTGGTTCTAGACTTGATTTGAGAGTGTCTTGTTAGGTTGATTCTAGACATGAATTGAATGAGCCTTTGAATTTGAAAGAGTCTAGTCTAGGTCTGGTTCTAGACATGAAGGACGATACTAGAGCTAATCCTAGTACAAGTGCCAATTGAAGAGTGTCATTGAAGAGTGATAGAGAAAGGTACATTTGGACGGACTTGACTTAACATTGACGAGACAGTAACTTTGATTGGAAAGAGACACGGGTAAAAGTGATTTTCAGGATTTCCACTTGATAGTATATAGACTTGAACACGTAATAGGGCCTGAGGACAAGGAAGCCCCAACTGGAAATAAGGGACCATGATGGCGATGAGCCCCCGCGAGGCTTTGAGACATGTAGTTTATGGCTTGAGTCAAGTCACTAGAGGGAAGGTGGATGGATTGTATAGGATGAGTTCCCCACAAGATGTACTAACCCAAAGGTCAGGTGGCTTTACTCTTTGGGATTGAGTCAATGAGTCCTTGAAGGTTGACCAAAGAATAGGCTATGGTTCGAGAAATAAAAAAGGGTCAAATTTTGTGACTAGGGGTAAAGATGTGGCTAGACGCGAGGTTGGCTAATGATGTTGGTTCAAACATGAGTCTATGTGAGGTTCTAAACTGGCAAAACATAATCGATATTCTTAGCAAGTCAAGCACTCAAAAAGGCCTCAAACGATTTAAATGTTAATGCTGATGCGGTCGAACCTCGAGAGGAGGCTTCCTACGTATCTTTACGGAATCAGACAACCGTAGTCCTAATGATGATTGAACAATGCCTCGTGTGGAGGGCTTTTGTGGGTTGTAATGTGAGGCTATGGTTTGAGGGGTGAATAAAGGCTTGATGAAGTGACTACGCGGTGCGCAGTGTGCTTTTTAGACTCTTGCTTTTTATTTGAATTTGGATTTTGAGCTTTGGATTGCATTGGATTGACATTGATTTGCATTTGTGATGATGGTATTGAACTTTGATGTTTTTGCTTTTTTGCTTTTTGCCCATTTTATTCTTTTTTCTTTTCTTTCTTTTGTGCACGTGTCTTTTCCTACGCACCGTTTGGTCCAAAGGGTTAGGTAGATGTGGGTGATGAAAGAAGATAGGCTAATTGATAGTGTTTGTGGCTCAAAAGGTTGCAAGGGTTTTGATTTGATGTGACAAAGGGAATGGAAGGGAGGGGTCATTTTGTGGCTGTGAAAGAAGCCTCTTTGGGTATTGTTCAAATTAAATAATTGAATCAGCATTAAATTAAACCGATTGTGGCAATGAGTGTTGAGACTTGCATAGATAGAAATATATTGCCAACAAATGAATCATTTTATTGATGAAGAAAACTTGAAACATACATGCTTATTTCAAAGACTACATAGACTCAAAGACGTGAATCGAAACGAATATAATGCTAGGACTAGGACTCGATGACTATCCTAAAGAGGCCGCATGGATCATTAACCCACGCCTTGGGGTGACTCATGTTTAAGCAAGTGGGTTGGTTTGGATGTTGATCTTACCTTCGCCGCTGGAGGGGCTGGGAGGCGACCATCTTCAACCATGTCTTGAATCCTGTGCTTCAAAACGATGCAATTTTCAGTGGTGTGACCCCTTCCTTGGTGGAACGTTGCAATAGGCATTGGGATCAATTCCTAGATTTCTTATCATCTGAAGGGTCTGGAGTGGTCCCATAGGAGCAAGTGCACTTTTGCAGTTAGTCTATCAAAGGCCTGCTCATAAGTCATACCAATTGGAAGAAATGTCCTTGGTGGTCCTCGAGGCCTGTTGTTGAAAGAGCCGGGATGGTTTAGAAGAGTTGTCATTGGTATGTGGTTGACTGATCAGTGTTGAAAAAGAGGAGCCACTTTTTCTTGTTAAAGCCCCCACCGTACCCTTAGACTTCTGGGCTTGAAACATCCTCCTCAACTAGGAGCGCGCCAACCTTGTAGAGCCTAGTAAATGAATCAATGGTTGAAACTTGAGTGGCTCTCGATACTTGGGCTGAAGGTTCTTTGATGACTGCGAATTGATCTTCCTCATTCGGTCGATTGGTCATTTGAGCGCCTTCTCCCTCCACCTATTAAGGAAAGTAGAGAATTTTCCTCTCACCTTGCTTGGTGGCTCTAGTTCACGAATACCAACAGGAAGCTGGGATATGTACCTGTACTGCTTAGGAACTCGTGTTTGATATATTCCAATCATCGAGCTTGGCTTGATTCAGGGGTCTTAACCACCTGGAGGATGGGTGTCAAAGTAATAGGGAACACGAAGTGAATAGCTCTTTGCTCATTCCTTTAAGAACATTGAGATATTGAAAGTGCGGAGGTGGTCTCTGGGTCTTCAGTTCCCTTGAACTTGGCAT
>SNQN01003852.1:25300-56983 GCA_008642245.1 Bassia scoparia | reverse complement strand
CAAGCCTCAGAGCAATCTGAATAGCATCGCGAATCAGGTAACTTATGACAATTGATAATGGCAACATCAAAGCATTAGCACGTGCAGAATACACCCCCTTGCCAAGTCACTATAATAATCAAGTTTATAAAGTTGGTGCTTGCACAACGAACCCCTGCAACAGCAACTGCTCTAGATTGTAATGCAGGAAAACAAGGGTAGGGTCAATCTGGAAACAGTTTTGTTTGAACTAGTTGTATCATTGTTTCTATTAAGTACTCGAAAGAGGTCATGAAACTATTTCAAGGTGACTGACAAGCGTACAGCGAAAACATGCTTAGTGCCCAAGCCAATGAACTACTCAGTACTATTCAGTATTCGCCCCCAAAATGAAGATCTTACACATTCTTTCAACTAAAAGACACTCTTAGGGATTTTAAAGTGGTCTAACGTACAATATAGATGAGGATAATAAAAGGTTTTGTGAAATCATGAGTCATGACACATGTTCAACATGAAAAGTCCTTCAAGGCAACTAAGAAAAGAAGTCATTGAAAAATATTCTTGCAGAGATAATCTTAATAAAATAAGAATACATTGAAACTTAAAAAAGAAATAAACTGGCATTCTTAGCTACTCCCTCCATTCCCATAATAATTGTTGTTTTATGTTATACTGTACTAGTCACATCAATAATAAGATAATGTCCCCGTCAACCTTCATTACCAATCGATTACTTAAAACAATTCTTTCATATTTCCCTTTTTTAAGTGCAGTAAAAATCAAAAGATCTCTCTAGGTAAAGTGACTTAAGTCCTTAACACATGAAGGTAGAAAAAAGAAACTCCAAAAGCTACCATAATACATCAATACAAACAACATATTGATAATCATAATGTGCTGGTGCACCCGTGCTTATGTAACTGAAATATTCATCTATATATTCAACAACATTGTTCTAAATTGAATACAAAGTCTTTGAGCAATTGTTTACTACAGTAATGTCTCACAATAAATGATATGTTTTGCTTCTAGAACTGGCAGACATGGCCACAATGAAAGTCAAAGTTCAATCAAAAAGGAAACTAAAAAAGACATTAGTTTTTGTTAACATATGATTAGTAATAAAAGTAAGATGAAAGCAGCATCAATCTAGGCAATCTGGCTGAGATACAGAAAGCACTGCCTAAAATTTTCCTAGATGATAGAACGAAGCATACACACATCAATGAATAGACTTAACAAAAACATCTGAAATGCATAAACAGTTAAACACTATACAATAAGTACATGAACAAACCTGCGACTGCTGAATGCCAGTGAGTTCTTTGCAAAAGTCAGTAAGCATCTGATTATGTGTAGGCCGCACATACTTCTGAAAACAATCCTCCAATTGACCAGTCCTACTGTTCACAAGCACAGAAGGAAACTCAATTATTTCTTGTGGATGAGGTATCTGTTCCTTCTCACAAGTTGCCTCAAAGTCGATGACCACAAAATACTGAAAATCTTGTAATGGCGCCATCTGCAAAGGAATCTGAGGAATCCATTGCGCTTGAATGTACTGGCCATGGTTTGCAGGATAAAAGTAGCCATCAGACGGATGTGATTGGCTGCGCACATCCTTCACAAAGTTAGGTTGCAAAGCAGACAACACATAATAGCTTTGTTGCGGCACTTGTCTGCCACAACCTTCACTAGGTACTGCTAGTTTATCACGACTCACTGCTCCATCACCATCATATTGACCATTAATTAGTTTAACACCATTATTATACTTGAGCTCCACAGTTGGTCCACTGAAACTCATTGAAGGGCCATAAAAAAAGTTTTTTGGTTGGAAGCATCCAAGGGATGCTTCAAGGCCCTTTTGCATTGACTCTGCACAGAATCACAGAAGTTAGCCATGTGATGTATAACAATATCAACATCTACTCCGCCTATCAAAGGACAAGAAAAGACACAAAAGAAATAGAATAGCAACAAGCACTGCGTTGGAAAATCTTTCAAACAGCGAAAAGCAACAGCCAATGATAGTCAACCTAGTATTGCAGGGAGGAACTAGAGTAAGACAAAAGAACCAAGCAATAAGCGAGAGCATTAAAAATTTAAAACCCCTTCCTAATACTTCCTCTGATACAAAGTAAAAGGCCACATGTCTAATTTCGTTCAACCCAAACTTATATGCCACTTAACAAGAATATTCACAAAGTGCGGGTTTCATTTTAATTGTGCATAAAGAGAATAAAGTTTAGTAGATGGGTCCATGACGAGCACATTCAGAGACAGAAGCAAGCTTATTAGTAACAGCATATAGTAAATGGGTTGGGGAGAGGTTTTTTAACCATACAAAGTCACGGTGGAGATGATGAATGATCATGGCATTAAAGCTAAAGTACTTATAGATGATCACAAATCAAGGACATATAGAACATTTTTCCAATCAAGAACATGGACCAACCATCAGATACAGACAGCTGAACAGGGACTGACATCACAGATAGGCTTATAGAAGCTGCAAAAATATTCAGGAGACAGGCAACATTAATCGATGCAGCCGCACTAAGATCAAAGATTATATCAAACTTCATGTAAAAATTTTGAGAAAGGGAGAAGGATTACCCATTTACACTAAAGGGTTTTTTGACCCACAATACCTTTGTTAGGGACCATTTAGGGAGAAACTACCTTCACTATAATTTTTTGTTCAAAACTATCTTACATTGGGTATTTTGTCATTGCTGGTTACCAAAAATAAGTATTGTGACTAGAAATCACATGCAAAACATTAAATCTATGTCACTTGGACACTTTATTTTACCTCAAGTACTCGTGTCGGATTCCCAACAATTTTACATGGGTATGGACACATGACACTAAATCATAGAAAGCTTCCCCAACTAAGCTGAGTCTAACATTAAGACATGTACCCATGTCAGACACCCGTACTCAAGTCAAAGTAACATAACATTAAATCAACACCACCATTGCCTCTACCCACGTCCCATAACTTAATTGCCACTAAACACCACTAATTGCAACCCCAAACACCACTTATTTCACCACCAACACTCTTCTAGGAGGGAAAAAAGAGAAAATGGGAAAAAAAGGGGGGGTTAATATGAGCTCACCCATGCTTTTACAAATACCTTTTAGTCACGGGATTCTCGAAGTCAACATCGGGAATAAAAAATTAATAATTTTCAATAACAAGTACAATTGCAAGCAACAACATACCCAAAGTAAGTTAGTGGACAAAAATCGTAACTAAGGTAGTTTCTCGCAAAATGGTCTCTAACTAAGATACTTTGGGACAATAACCTTGCAATAAATAATGTACTAACCATAGTTGTAAAAATCATAATCTAGATCCTTGAAATTGTACAACCCTACTTCACCTAGATGATTTCGATCGAGGGTAGTTTGACGATCGTTAAAAAATCGAAAGATCATAAGAAACCAAATCCATACAATCCTACTATTCTCCTATTAAAACTGAGGCCAAAACCACCTACCCTATAACCTAGCCTAAGAAACCAACACAAAATAAATATGAAACTCTGAGTTTTTCTTGCACTATTTTTATCCATGGACAAGTAAAATAAATCTAAAACAGACATTGCATCATCAACTTTCTCATTCATTAAACAAAAATTGTTTAGTTGGAATGTGTAGAATTTTTTAACATTTTATCACCCGTTTTAAAAAATTTGTAGGATCTTACGATCATGCAATCCAACTTTAATGATTCAATTCTATTTAAAGTAGAATCCTAATCTTGAATTCTTGATAACCTTGTACCAAAAACCAAGAAGAAAAGAACAAGAGTCTAAATGTCAAACCAAACCTACGATTGAGCCTTGACATGAGATTAAAATTCTTAGATCCAATCTTTGATATACAAATTAAAAAAGGCCACGCCTTGAATCGATGAAAAAAACTACAAAACATGTAGAAACAACAAAAGTAAACCCCATATACCATTTGTGAATATCTTTTGTGATTTGAATTGTAAGATACATTTGGAATTGAAATCAAAAGAACTAAGAAATATGTCTTTTTTGTGATGATCTAAAAGCAATGGAGAAAGGTGGCATAGATATGGGGAAAGATAGAGGAAGGTGGACCTGAAGATGAACCAAATGACCTTGCAAATGGAACCGATGAACTAGATGAACCCGAAGATACACCTGAAGATCCACCGGGCAAGTAAGCAATCGATTTCAACTTCCGATCGGGTTGTTGTCGAGACCTTAATGGAATCGAGGATTGGCCCATCTTCTCCAAATTTTCACTTAAAAGATTATCTATAAGATTTTGAAAGAGAAAGAGGATATGGAAGAAATGGGAGAAACCCAAATTGAGATAGAGATTAAGGTGATTGCGATATATTGTGAACTTGTGAACTCAACTGAAAATATAGCTGTAACATAAAGAGCTATTTGGTAATTTGTGTGAAAGAAACGCAAGCTATTTAATGCCAATATTAGAGATAAGTTAGAGATATACACAAGTGACAAGCAAACTAGAAATCAATCCTTCTGATACTACTCTCTTCGTCCCTAATAAATTACAATATTTTCCTTTTTGGTATATTCCAAGAAGATTATAAAATCTCATAAATGGTATATGAGACCATTACTTTACTCCCACAAAAACTCAATTTGGCACCACTTTTTTTCTAACTTCAACTTTAATCTCACAAACCCCCCCCCCCCCCCCCAAAAAAAAAAAAAAAAGATTTTCTTGTTAGTCGTTACGAAAGGGAGCTGATATCCTCATAACTATTTTTGTTATCTGCGCAGCAATAATTTGTATTACCCGGGTTAATACTCAAATAAAGATGGTACGCGAATAACAATAGATCAGTTCCTCTTACGAAAGGAATATTTCACGATTTATATTTGATACGAAGGGAGTATTTCATGGTTTCCAAACAAAAACAAGGATATCACAAATGCAACACAACCTATCCAATATGAGCCTAACAATAAAGAAAGACGTGACCGGATAAAACAATTTCCCATTAGTGAAAAGAAATCAGTAGATTTCTAAACTCATTTTGATCTCTTTCCTTGAGAGTTGAGTTACTATTGATCGATCTTGTCTTGATTTTGTTAACAAATTGCAAAGTAAATGCTGAAGAATCTAGAAGAGGATCCACGTTCTATCTTAAAGCTATAGGTGATTATAAAATGAGAGATACGGCAAGCTACTCAATCTTAGCCCAATTAGCACCAACACTACTAAGTCAAAACATAGTACAAGTGACACTCTATAGTACTCCCAAGAACCTTAATTGTGACAAACAATTATGTAATTTTGTATTTTATTAAAGATTTAAAATTCATTTATCACTAATTGAGTTGTCATTTATGAGTTTGAGTGGAAAGGATTATCGACTTTCAAGCCCCAGTTAAATTAAATAGAGCTTGTGATTTTAGAATTTTCAAGTTCAACTCAATTAGAATTTTCTTACACAAAAGAAAGCATTTTGATTTTTTTGGTGATTTTATTTTAAAATTATAGGTATATATAAAATTATTATAATATGTGACCTTGACAAAGAGGTCAAAAGTCAAGAAACTAACTCTTAGCCCCCACTTTGATCCCTATTGTAAACTATGTGGACCCTAAATGCCATTACATTATGACTCTGATGAAATCCTTGTCTAAGTCAAAGTATAGGAATAAGATGATAGGTTCAATCTCTATTTTAAAACTGATAATATGTCAAATAAAGGAATAAGATGATAGGTTCAATCTCTATTTCATCTGCCTAGCCCACTTCCTTCACTTAAAAACATAGCCATCATCCCATCAATTCCTGATGATTGACTAACAATGCGTCTACTACAACCATGTTAGAGTTAAATCGCTGTGAAAAAAGAATATTCCAAAGATACTTCACATCTTCACTCACGTGCTGCTTCATTTTCTATTCAATCAATCAATCAGAGTCTTATTCCCATAAGTGGAGTCGGCTAACATGAACCAAAAGTGACTATTCCAGGAAGTCATCCACATAAATTTTCCTTCCCACTCCCTACGATCGAGAGCCGCAGTCGCTTGTAAATTCAAGTGTTTCAGATCCTTATTAACTCCTTCCCACCAAGTCATTTTCGATCTCCCTCTACCTCGTTTAAAATCTCCATGATTCCACCTTTCCACTCTTCACATCGGTGCCTCCTGAGGTCTCCATCTTACACGCCCAAACCAACGCAAACGGTTTTCCTTATCTTATTTGCAACATTTGCAACACCAACTTTCCCTCGGATAACTTCATTTTTTATTCTATCGTGCATAGTATTCCCACACATCCATCTCAACATCCGCATCTCTATAACTCCTAAATTTTGAATATGCTCTTTCTTGGAGGCTTAGTTTTAAAAGGAGCAGAGCGCACCAAGGCGCAAAGGGTCCTTGGAGCCTAGGCGCAATGCAAAGGCGCGCGTCTTTTGTAGGCGAGGCGCACTTAGCATATTAGATATTTTTTGTTATCATGGTGCTAAAATTTTAGTGAAAAAGCCTCTCATATGCAAAAAAATTGATTGAAACTTTTAAAAAAACCCTTTAGTAGTCGTTGTAGACCAGTTCATATTATAAAAACAATGGAAACACATCAATTAATAACTCAGGTCTAAGCTACTTGCAAAAAGCGCAAAGGCGCGCCTCACTTAAGGCGCTCTAAGGCGCACGCCTCTGTGAGCCTCTTGTAGGTGGGGCGTGCCTCGCCGATAAAAAGCCCATTCTCCTGAGCTTGGAAGAGCCTTAAGCCTAGGCGCGCTTTTTAAAACTAAGCTTGGAGGCCCAACATCATTGCTTGATTTTCTATTGAAGATTTAAATTATTTTGTTCAAAAAAATAATAATAATAATTTTAAAAAAAAAAAAAAAACTAATCAAAGATCTTATTATTGAGTAGAGCAGCCAATCAAATCAAAATCACTCATCAGTTGTACCCCTTCCCTGTTCAATTAAATAATACATAAATCAAAAGCTCTATGCACAAACAACATTCTGTCTAATTTGGCATTTGAGCTTTATGAGCTATTAATGATTTCATAGACGAAAGTTGCACATAAATCATTACATGTGTAGCATGATTAACCAATTTTCAGAACACTGCCCTCTGTAAACCAGATACTTAGTACCCAGGTCGTTACATAAAGTTTTAATTTTAAATGCATAACATAAGAAGTATAGTAATTGGTGACTAAGTCAGCTAGTATCAACCTCACAAGCCACAAGAAAAAGGATGCAGTCATTCTCTCATTGCCAACCGAATGACTAAACTATCAAATGTGAAAAGATGGGAATCTCTACTACAACCACCACTATTCGTGCTGACATAAACCCATCACTACTGCAATTAGCACTACAGCTTCATATCTACCACCACATTGAGTTTACTTCCTAGTGTTGTATGACCCCATCAAAAGTCCAACTATCACATCAAACCAATTCAACCACCCCAACCTTTCCATTCTTGCACTATCCTCATCACACTGCAACAATCAATCCTCCTCAATAATACTTACAATAAAGGCAACGTTGCAAACAGTAGGACCTTCCCTGAACCGAGCAGTGGCCGGAGCCTCGAGCACTCGGTACGACCTTTATTTTACTAACGATTAATGAATAAAGGGCATACTATGCAAATTTAAAACCCCAAAAGAGAAGAAAAGGGACCTTTTTCTCAGAGCAATGCCAAATTCACTTTGATCAGTGGAAAACCCAGATAGTAATTCCAACTCCAAACCCTAAATAATTGAAAAACCCAAGTAATTATAAAGCCAAAATCTGACATTGCCACAAGTATAAAGATCCCAACTTTGAGTCACATTCAAATTCAATCATTAAACCAACAATTACACAGTACATAAACATAAACAATCATATTATAAAACAATAAAAGTATGAATTTTTCTGACCTCTATATTCCGGGGCCATCATGATCTTGTGAATACAAAAGATTAATTAGCGTGAACATCAGATCTCCCACCAAATTTGTAATGAGTCTGCAAAAATAGAAACCAACCAACATAAACCCTATTCAAATAAAACACACTAAACGATCAACCAAATTGCACCCAAATCATATGCATGCACTATAATTTCTGGGTTTATATTATAAATTAAAGATAAACACACACAAAAATTAAGTAATTTGGTAAAATTTTGCTCACCAGTTACGATTTAGGGGGAGAGAAGGGTAAGCCTCAAAGGAGAAAAAACTTTTGTTATGTCATGAGATTTTTGCATTTATACAAATTTACATTAAATAACTGTATTTTTTTAAAATTAATTTTACTAATAATTATTTAATTGGGTTTTTGTGATTTATGTAAGTTGAATTAAATTGGAACCAGATTTCTAAGAAAAGAATCAAGACTGGTGTAGAAAAAGGAAACTGTGGAAGAGTGGGCCCCACGGCAATTGGATAATTTTCATTTTTTATTTTTTACTTGTATTTTTGTGTACGAAGTATTTAATTTGATTTTACGTGTATTTCAAAGAGTATAATGTAAATTATAGTGATGGTTACTTTCGATTCACTCTTTGTTTTCTTGTTTTAAATTTAGAGTTATGTTATATGTAGTCCTTAGGGCTATATACAAGACATTATTATACTTCCTAAAATGGTAAAAAGTTATGAATTCATGACAAAACACACACGTAAATTGATGTAATTAATGTTTGATTTTATCGAAGATTGTCATTTTTAGCTTCTTATTCATAACCCTTAGGGTTATGTTTAACATTTTCCTTAAATTTATTGTGAATTATTCTTTGAATTACATGTTGGTGTCACCTTGATTTATTGATTAAATGAGGTCGCAACTTGTAAGAAAATGGTTGAAACTCCACGGAGTATACAAAGCTGATCGCCATCTTCCCCATTTCACACAATTAACCACTAAGTGTAACTGTCACTTAGTTAACAAAGCCTTCACCTTTCGAATTGGACGAGTGTGCTATTTGGTTCTTAAAACGCCACCGAAAGTGTCCGGACTGAGAAATTTTTGGCGATGAAGTTGAGAATTGAGATATGCTTTTTTTAATGGGAAGAATAAAGATTTCATTATTGAGATATGTCATTTTGGTTTTGGAGTTTATAGATTTTGTCATGCGTTTTGATTTGGGGAAAATTTTCAGAAGAAAAAGAAATGGAGTAGGATAAAGAATGAGTAAGAAATGGAAGAAAAGAACATGGATTAAAGAAAGGGGAACAATTTGGAGGGGGAAAAAATTGGAGGGAAAAAGGGTATAAGAGTGTAGATAATAAAAAAGGGGTGACAAATAGTCAGTCAAACGAGGAAAAAAAGGGCAAACCCCTAATGACATTAGTGGGTTTTTAAATACAAGTTTTTTTTTAATTTTTGTTTTATTTTGCAAGAAATGTTTTACGAGTAAAAGGTTTATTTACACAATTTTTTTGGTTTTAAATGGTTTGTTTTAACAAAATTTCTTTTATATATTTCTCTTTAAAAAGAGTTTGTCTGCGTACGAGTCGGCCCACATGCTCATGCTAATTTTTTAAAAAGTTTCCATCGCCAATTGGCATGCCTCTCATGTTGACAACGAGCTCATGTTAGGCCATGCTCAGCTTATGTCAGCCCGATCCATGTCTAACTATATCAATAACTAAGAACAAAGCCGAAAGTTACCCTATAAAGACCCGCTATGTTTTTGTGGGTTTGTACAACACATTTTCGACAAATATCTTGTACAACACGAGTTGTTCTTACATGAAAACAGAATAATTGAATTTTTTATTTACTGTAATTGGAAAATATAATATATAGATGTAAAAAAGTTAATTTTGATTAGTAAATAGTAATCTAGATAGTGGTAGTATATGGTTCAATTAGACGGAGAAAGTACGAGATTTACATATCACTTGAATAATGAAGAGTAAGAAAGGGGTGATGACGAGGGTTGCAAGGTGGGGATTTGGTGGCGGTCGAGGAGGAAAGGGAAGAACAGCTGAGAGTAGAGAGGGGTTCTATATAGGCTGTACGTCTAATCATTACTGTAGACCTGTAGTAGTACAAACTGAGATGATTACTTGCAAAACTTCTCAAGGTAGTACTGTAGTACTATACAACTATGTCATCAATAGTAGTACAAAGCTTTGTACAACAACTAAAATTAGTACCATATCATATCATGTAGTACACTAAAGTACTCGTGTACTAGAATTATTAGTTACACTATAAAATCAGCATCATGAAACTCGGAAATAACAACCAACATCCCATCCATCACATTTTCATGATATCATAAGTTGTGTAGCAATAGGTGGTGAAGTCCTACAGGAGCGACCTGAGACCACATGATCGATGCATCAGCACCTTCCTCGAGCAGATTACCGATATTTTGGTAATTTGGCTCAGCGAAGAGGTCGCTATGCTGTGCTGCTCATGTGTTCTCAGGTCGCCCCTGCTGGCCTTCCTCCACCAGACAATTGGGGATCAATCTGAAGATCAAGACCCTGGTCACTTGACATCGACACCTAGGTAATTGGTTCATATACTTCATAAAATCAGGTAAAATACCTTCACAAGTGCATTTAAATTCCTTGCGCGTTGCAAATGTATTAATGTGT
Source organism: Bassia scoparia (assembly GCA_008642245.1). Lineage (NCBI taxonomy): Eukaryota > Viridiplantae > Streptophyta > Magnoliopsida > Caryophyllales > Amaranthaceae > Bassia > Bassia scoparia. Next base: position 46,393 of record SNQN01003852.1, on the reverse strand, counting down.
ACACTTAAAGCAAATTTTCTCTAGGAAGTATACAATTTTAGCCATACAACATCTACATTCGATAAGCACAATAATGCCGAAAACAAACTTTTAGCATCTAGCAAATGACCTAATACTGCACCAAAACTAAAATCTACCAAAAATAGCTTATAAAATAGACTAAAAAATGAGGCAATTCCTCCTAAATCTATCTCCTAGTCACTAAAATGCCAACGCGAGATTTGATGTCTTGCAGCTCTTGATTCGCCACCTTATGCCAAACCCCACCAATCCAAAGTGAGCCTTTGATCAAGTCAGGTGTTGCAACAGCAAAATTCTCTGGCTCAGATAAGTCAGAATCCTGTATTTCTTTCATCCTCTTAACACCAGAGTCATTCATTATCTCGATATCACCGCTAGCTTCTCTTTTGTTAGAATGACTTGGATCAATTGGTTCCTCAGTGTCCATGGAGTTTGAAACTGTCTTAATCTCACCGTTAACATCATTGTCTAGAACAGGGAGACATCCTGATGAACTCACAGCACGAGGCAGCATCCCTATGGGACATGGATTCCATGAGTCAGCAATTGTCCAAGTGCTTGTATCATCGATATAATTGTCTTGGTAGGTCAGAACACTTGCATTATTACTTTTACGACACTTAACCAATTTTAATTTCTCTGCAGCTTGACGTAGACACTCATTCTGATGATTTGGATCAATGGTGTTCACATCTGAAGCGACATGTTCAACAAGTCTTGGGAAACCTTTCATCAGTGAAGACAATTTGTGGAGTTTTTCTCTCAAATAGCTGTCACTAAGCGTTTCTGTCAGCAACATGGCTGACTCAAAAAGCTCCCGATTTTCAGGATCTGAGATGCTAAGGCATCTCCTCACAAGTTCCATCAGTGATGTTTTCAGAAGGCAACCAGCCACATCTCCTTGGTCTTCATGTTGAATAAATTTTAAACCTTTGAGAACTAGCACCAACCGCTTGAAAAGCGACGAAAGAACTACTATTTGCTGCATCTCTGAGTCATACTGCAACAGGCTGAAATGTTCGCTGCCTAAGATGCATAAACCTATGTTCAGAAAAGAGCTCCAAAAAAAAGAAGAAAGAAAGAGCAGCATAATATCACAGATTCCCAATAGGCATAAACAGACAAGAACTTCGTGGTTACTATAAATTTAGAGAAGCAAATAAATCTCACTTTAGTCTTATACAAGGGTGTACTGACATTGAGAGCACTACAAGTATTCCCAGCTACTAAAAATCTCTGATAAGAGGAGTTCATGATATCTCAATAGCATAGAACAAAGTATCACTAGTATTATCATCAACGAGAGCAGTAAAGTCCACAAGTATCTGTAGATACTAGAAAACTCTGATAACAGGAATTTTTGTGACATCGTAATTGCATTAAAGTATAAACCAATAGTATCACAATACCAAGATTAATGGCAATCTAATACTTTCTAGCTACAACTAAACAGAGTGACTTGGTCGTGTTAAGCTTAACGTGATAAGTAGGAAAGTTTAACTGAGAAAAACCATTACAACACTTAAAAAGGTATGAATTATGCATTGCACCTACAAAAAATTGGCTGAATTTTCTAAAAAAATACAATATAGTCAGTAAAATATAACTACAAGTATATGAGTTGAAGTTTAGCAATTACCAAAATCATCTCGGATGTTGATTCGAGACTCAATCATATCAAGAACTGCTTTTAGAAGGCTCAAAAGTAGTTCTGGCTCCTTCTTGCAGACCTTACTTATTACAGGTTTCCATTCATCAAATACAGCATGTGCTACATCTAAGCTCAAATTCATCTGAATTTTCTCTGGAGAATCCACCACGTCAGCAGAGTTTGATGCCTTGAGTAAAAATTCCAGCAATACAGAGACAACATCTGATGAAAAGAAAGAATACAATCGAACAAGGTTTTTCAAAGTCCTTGTTACTTGCTTCTTAGATCCTGAATAACAACAAGAATTAAGATGTCATGCCAAGTTGGGGTGAAGAGTTTTATGATTGTCTGAACAACGAATGGATCAGATGCCAAGATGGCGTATTGATGAGATCATGAGCAAAAAGAAAAATAATTAATAACCAGAAGTAGCAAATAAATCAGCAACTTTAGTGTAAGATTGTATATTGATGAGATAATGGGCACACAAAAAAAAATGGAACGTGATGATGTGCACAATTGGTGAAGGAATTGGAATGTATCTGATGAACTTCAGTTAAGATTACGGCATTAGGCCTTAGTAGTTTGAGTGCAAAGCATGCATATATGTCCTCAGAGAACCACCTTTAATAAAACTTTGTTTCTAGCACAACCTGAAGATGTACATCAATTTCTAGTTTTCTACCATTGCCTTACATAGTTGTACACTTGTACGTCAATTTCTGGTTTTCTACCATTGCACTAAAACGATGGACCACCAAACTTATAAAAAAGGTGGAACACTAAATGAGACCCATAATGGAACATATATAATCTCAAATCCCCAAGAACTAACTACATGCAAAACCTGCATATCATCTATTGCAAAGGTACTCAACAGTCAGCACTACATGTTAATCTTTGTCATGCATATATAAACTCAAATCCCCAAGAACTACATGTAAATCTTTGTCAGCACATCCATAAAAATTTTGCACAGAAAAGGAGAATCGCAAAAACATTAGCAACACAAAGACATTCATCGATTATAACTTTGTTTTATCATATCACATAAATCAATCAATCATAACCTCAGTCCCATAAGTGGGGTCCTTTATCATATCACATAAACTATATACTTCGTAATAAGATCTCCTAAGAGTTTGAAATTAAGTTTATAATTGACTTACCTACATATTTAGAAGATTGATATTTGCTAGCCAGAATTGAAAAAAATTTATTGCGCCCATGAATAGTAGCACCTACAATTTGTTCATGATGTCTAGCACCTATACAAAAGAGGCCATATCAAGCTAGGGATAGTATAAAACAAAAGTATGCAAGCAATGTGAGCAGTGGGTCACATTTATTAAAGCATGCATATCAACCCATTAATGGAAAAGTGCTCCCTCAAACGGAAAAACTATAGCAAGAAAGCCACAGAATCATATATATAAACACAAACTACTTCCACGTAAGGATCGGTAAGAGGAATGGAAAAGACCATATTCAGGGCTGTGTAGAAGGAGGCATGAAAGTTAACAAAAACGAATGTAAGATATACCACATTTAAGTATATAAAACTCATTATTAATCTAATTTTAGGAGCTCCTACGAAAATAAGATAGGAGTCAAACTCTAAGAAAAGGTAAAGCACAAACAGCAGGAAATTTCTTTTATTTCCACTAAACACAAAGTGGATCAATTGACCCCTAGCTTTATCTCTCTCTAATTCTCCTATCTTTTTTATAATTTTATGATAAAATATTAGACATTGCTAAATTAGATTAGCAGTTTTACTTTGCAGATGGTAACCCGGTAACCCCAACTAAGAGTCTAAGACTACCTAGAACCATATATGATTCACCAGACATTCGGTGCAAAGCAACCAACTCAATGTACAGATATATGTCCTTTAACAAAAGTAGGCTCATAGTCAATAGAAGAATTTACTATGCAGCTTCACTTGCTCTGATAAATAAGCTACCTATGGCCTACAGCCCTACAGTACTATTGTATTAGATTGATACACAGCAAGATCACTATAAAACAAACCCATAATATTTGCTTTCCTTCAAAAAGTCAAGCCTGGCATGTTAAGAAAATAGTATCAACAAGCTCACATATTACAAGTTTCAGAGATGATTGATATCTCATGACTCAGTTTTCATGTCAAAAGCCCAATACAGTCAAACACAATAAGCTTCACTGCTTCAGGCTAACACACATTGCCTTCTAGTGTCACTCAGCTCTTAATATTATAGGACTTGGCAGGCTAAGACTAAGAGAATGATCAAACATAACTTTAAATTATACCTGCACTCCCAACTACGATGATGCAGTATGATCCAGCTTAAAGAGAAATGACAACCCATATGTTTCATTTAAGATATTAAACCTGCGTTTGGCAGAATGAATCCACATTTCTACTCTCCCTTCCAATTGAGTATTTCACTATGTTTTTTACAAACCTTGCCAGTTAAGAGAAATCCCCAGAAATTTCTGAAAACGATACCATGAAAGTGATGAAACTTTAGACGGCTGCGGCTAATTTCTAAACGCTTCCTCAGATGCTCAACTATGACCAAGAGGGGAAAATCTCAATATTCTGACCTAGGATACTCTCTAATATCTAGGCTGCCACTCATACGGGAAAAAAAATATCTGGTTTCAATATTATACTACAAGCCTACAAATGCATCTTAGTCATGAGTGATGACTGATGAATAACGACATGATGAGCCACCAAAGAATAGAAGTTATCAGGATTAGCAGGGCAAAATAACAATCACAGGGTGTTAGAAACAAGTTGGCAGCTACAATTTAACAAATTTTAAGACAACTAAGCAAAAGAACCCAAAAGAAAGAGAAGGCTCAAGGAACCACAAGACTAAGAACACAAGGTGAGCCGACAAGAATATTAGTTATCCAGATAATCAAGGAAAAAATAACCATCACAAGGTGTTAGAAACAAGTTGTCACACAACAATTTGACAAATTTTCAGACAACTTAACAAAAGAAAGAGAAGGATCAAAGAACCACAAGACTTTTTCAAAAGATGTAAAGTTGAAAACATACGGCTTCCCTTGACCTGTGAAGAACTTGATCCAGAATTCTTCTTGACTTTCAAACTGAATGCCAATTCACGTAATTTGCATCTGATTTCCTTCCTGACATTGGCACTTTGGCCACTTAAGTAAGGAATTGCATTCTTTTGAAGATCCCAGTAGTAATTTTTCAACCACTTGAGTCCCTGATATAAAAAATTGTACACACTCAAGATACATCATTATGCTATTTCTTGGTATAAAAAATGTGCATACTCAAGATACATAATTATGCTATTAACATATCCAAACATCATGAATACGCATTTGATAACATATGACAACAAATTCAAAAATAGAAAGACATGTTAGTTCATCTTTTATGCTTTAACTAGGGTTTTCATAAAAATGTGAGATCCTGCATGGGCTGCATCAGTACATGAGAGGAAGCGTTACAAAGTTTGTGGCAATTTGAAGGAGTAAGAAGTCTACAGTCTAAACACGAACAAGCCAGAACATCCTCTACAAACACAGATTGATGAATAAAATAGAATTCCTTAAATTAGCTGGTGAAGATAGAGGAAGAGAACTTAAATAACTTCATCTGATTTGAAGCAAGGTAACTCCGACTGCCAAACGAATAGATTCTAGATCTATAAAACACAAAGTTACTCTTTCATGCATATCAATATAAGATAAACGAAGGAAGAATCGTACCTCAATTGAGGCTAAACGAAGGAGGGGAAGGGAAGGAAGCTCCCGGTGTGAACCCTCTGCATAAAGTCATAAACACAAACCATCTTATAAAGGTTAGATGTCATAAAAACAGTTTAGTTTGTTGGCAACCAATGTAATTTCAGATATTAGTCAGAATAAAAAATGGGCAGCCACCTAATAACTACAACATTTATAATACTGCATGAATCAAACATTGATGCTAGAAAATTTGTGATAAGAACCAACTCTCAAATTAGATAATCTCTCAGGTTTCTCACCATGACGAATATCAGCTAGCATCCGTGGCAGTCCGATTTCTTTAGCTTTATCAGCTATCGACTTATTTGATTTCTCCTTACGTTTGTTGTCTTCAACAGAACCATTCACAAGCCTTAAAATAGCACAATAAAGAACGTAAGGCCACCATTACACAGGATGACCCCCTAGAAGAGATTAAAATTTGCAAGTTCAAGTAGAGTAGTAAGTTCAGCAACAAAAATCCTTTAAACTTCAGTTATAAAACTCAATAATTGAAAAACAGTGGTAAGCAAAGTTAATATTAAATTTCAAATCTTAGCCATATACTCTTTCGTAGTTCTATTCAGTACTGACTTGCCTTCTTCGAAGCTAAACCAAGAGCACTTTTGCCACATTTCGTAATTAAGTATACAAGGGACCTCCTTAGATTCGTTTGGTTTGCTATTTTCACTTACTTTTCTCTTCTACCAACCAAACAATTAGAGCTAGAAACTTCCACAATGAAACATTTCTCAAAAAGACAATGATTATCCATATATTTTCTCAACAATCTGGTTCTCATACAATGTCAATCAAAAGTTCATACAATCACAAACAAGTAAATGCCGCGAAAACGAATATGAATAAACTCAATTAGCTTAAAAAGGCTCACCTCATAATAGCCATAGAGTAAAGCATAGCCAAAATTTCCTCTGAATCCGAACCTCCATTGCTCAACCCCTCTCTAAAACCCCAATAACATACAACATACATCAATTACAACACAACAAATTCAYTTTACCAAAATGATGAAATTTCATAATAATAATTACCTAAAGTGAGGATCTTTTTGCTGAATTTCAATGATTGAAGCCGTCATTTCAACCGCATCTGGTAAGCATCCTCTGCTTCGCCACGCCATAATCTGAAACCCCCCAAAATAAGAAATTAATTCAATCAATTTCGCATTAATTTGGTGACATAAACTGTTTGAATGATGCYAAAATGAGAAATTAGGGCAARGATTCATACTCTGCTAAGAGCTTTGGCGATTGAATCAGGAGAAGAGGAAAAAATGGAAGTTCTGACGAAATCCCATTCATCCCAATTCAACCAAGGAACCAATTTGCGGTCTTCGTCGGGATTATTGTTCGAATCCTGAAACCCTAGTAATGACTCCATTTGCCAATTTTTGATTGAAGAAGACGTTAATTTTTGACTGATTTCAATGGGATTAATCTTAGACTTTTGATTTTCAGTCGTGTTTCTAAAACCTCGAAAAACCCTAATTTCGTATGTGCCATTACTTCTCGTGTATTATACGTGTATAATACGAGTACTTTTTTAAAGGAATACTAGTATAATACTACTTATTTTCGTAGTTTTTTACTCTTTGTGCTTGGACGTTTCACTGAACTAGATAAATTTCGAGCAAATGTTCGATTTTTAGAAAAATAATGAATTAGTAAATTATTTTGTATATAAATTGAAACTTTTATCTATTTTAAATGTTGGAATCCCTAACAATAAAGACAAACTTTCTTTATGTAATTTCGCCTATTTTTCTTTTGTTCGACGGAATGAGAATCGAGTAGCTCATAAGCTTGCTAGAATGAGTTACGATTTTATTTCTTTGCGGGTTTGGATTGAGGAAGTTCCACCTGAGGTTCTTCCTGTTGTATTTCGGACATGACTTAATAATACTTCCCGTCTTCTCGTAAAAAAAAAAGACAAACTTTTCTTTCTCCTAAAATTCCTTCCTTTTTTATTGAGATTGGACTGTTACATTTTATTATCTCTTTTAAAACACATTAATATCTCAACTAAACAACAATTACTTTTTATTTTACATTGAAGAGCGTTTAACCAATTTGTTGGAGGAATTGGTCATGAATTAATGAGTATGTATATATATTATATACGCAAGTATTATGCTTCTTGTTATTCTTTGTATTCCGTATGTGTGGCGGTTTAAACAATGTTATATATCAGTTTGAGTTTTGATTCTTAAGTTTTCCTTGAATTATCTTTTCATTCCTTCTCAAAAATCTAACATTAACTGTTCTTCACTTAGCTTACGCGAAACTCCCCCTAAAACGTAAGATGCTCTATAGACTCATTGACTACAACGACTTTCGTAGTATGAAGGCATGACTGACATATATATATGCAATAAAGTTTTAATGAACCGGGAGAAAAAAATCCTTCTAACTATGGATATTGCTATGGAATATAATTTTTTGTAGATTGATGCTTAAGATAAGTAGCTATTATAGTTATGAAATATTTGGATTTGTAGTTTTTTCTTAAAAAAAAGCAAGATTCTATTTTATTTCAAGTATAAATATGCATATATGACTAGTGTGTTGCTTTTATTTTTATATTTTTAAGGGATACTGTACCTTTTCAAATGTAGTGATATTGCAAAAATAAAACAAATTGGTCCAATTTGTCAAAGCTTGATTTAGATCATCAATTCATAGATAGATACAACTACAACACTACTAACTCAATGTTTGCTTATATACTAATGTATAGTTTAAAAACAATCATTTTCGCTTAGTCCATACATTGCTTAATATAGCACGTTCTACTCTATTATTAAAAACAATACAAAAAACACCACATTCCAAACTAAGAAACAATGAACACGTAACAACACCAAATAAGAAAGAGCAAAGCTAACAAGTAAGGCGTGTCTAACACGACTAACATCTTAATTTATAGTTTATTAATGCGGTGACAAGGCGAGCGTCGACAACCAAGCTCATCGTAACACGATTAACTGGCCTGCACCATCTTGGTGGTGATCCTCGGGCAAACCGGTCGCATAGCGGCCTTGGAATCACACGGATGGGTTGATAGAGGAGTAAAGGTAAGGGGAAGAGGTCGGACTGTTAACCCTAAGCCTAGAGTAAAACTGAAATAAGTCTCGTGAGAGAGTATGTTATGAGTGAAAACTCTGACTTTCGCGCAACTACCGAGCCGCTTAGTCAAGGGAGGGGGACTTAGCAGCGAGCTTGACAGCGACGCCCTTGACGTTCGTGAGTTGGCCCGGGGATATGATCCCCGAAACCTTTCGTTGGCATTCYACGACATTGGTTACGCCCGCCTCTTCCCTAGTCACTTTACAAACGCCCTGCAGCTGAATCGATAAGCTCAGGGCGTTTGTGCCCTCGACTGGCGTGCAGCTGAACTGCTGCACGGTGCTAGGGAAGATCCCGGCGGGGAGACCGAAYTGGGTCAAGACTTCGGCCACCGAGCTCCCCGGGCAGCCGGCCTCAGCCGAGGACGACAGAGTTATAATGAGAGCAAGRGGAAAGAGGGCTAGGACAAGTCGGGTTATTGTTGACATTTTTGTTATACTTTCGTGTGTTGGTTGTGTGTATGTTATGGTGCACTACTTCATGGTATGCTCGCTATTCTATTTATATGTAGGTAAAAATGTGACGGATAAAGCTTTCAACGTTCTTSTCACGTGAAGATGTGTTTATAACAATTTAGCGCGTGCCTACATATAGCAAGCCCCACTCTTTGCTATTGATGTACGGCACTCGCTTTTATTAGAACCACAAAACATAATGATAATGTACTACTGGTAATTTATGTTCGTTCGTTGCAMAAAGCTAAAAGCAGTGGAATTAAGCAGYTCCTRGCTTTATTCTGCAGTTRTGCACCGAATTGATMAGCACGTATCGCGAACTGAGAATTCGAACCACTCAAAATTGTGKAAAYGCATTTGTGTGATTTGACCCTTCTGGTGCATGTGTATCACGAATTGTTAGCAACCGTACGTGTTCAAATCATACGTGAATGTGTATCACGAATTGTTATCTCATGGACTCGTGTATGAATATGGACCTGTTTACATTAACTTATTTTCAGTTCTTAACTCAATTTCTCTCTCTCATAAAATATTCAATTCAGTTCGGTTCAGCTGATTTCAGTTAATGTAAACGGACTCATACTCTCAACATCCCTTGGGTACGTGTCTAAGGGTCTGTTTACTTTAGCTTATTTTCAATTTAATTCAGTTCAGTTCAGTTCAGATTAATGATTTTTACTAACTAAATAATCTTAAACAACAAATATTATTATAATTTAATTATGAAAGTTGGTTTGTAGTTTGCTTAACCATGTTCTTTCTATAGTTCAATACATTAATCGTAAGTTAAATAACAACAATAATAATTATACCAATAATAATAATACTTAATATATTAATCATTTTAGTAGCAATAATAATTAATATAATAATACGTATAAAAGTTAGTAATACAATCGTTGTCGTAACTAGGGGTGTTCAAAATCGGATACCGGAAATTATCCGGTTCGAATTTTCGGATATCCGAATTTTCAAGAATTTGTTTTTTGGATCCGATTCCGGTCCGAATTATTCTGGATAATCGAAAAAACCGGATCGGAAAACCGGATATCCGAATCCGATTAAACGGCTATGATAACCCTATATTACTATATTACCTGTATCTTAATTATGAGTACGGAATTACTTGTATATTATAATCAAGGGCTTAGAACTTGTACAGAAAGATCATTACCCTATATTACTATATTACCTTTAATTTCCCGTCTAATTGTGATTATGCATATTTTATGTACAACGGATTATTGTATATAATCAATTAATTCCCAAAAGGACAAGTTGATAAGCCCAATAATGTGAAAGTTTGATAAAATGAATTGGGCTTTAAGCCCAATAATTCGTAAAATCGGATATTCGAATTGTCATTAATATTATTCCGGATCCGGTCCGGTTTCCGAATTAAAAAAACGGATATCCGGTCCGATTTTTCTGAATTTTAATAAACCGGATCGGAAGTCTGAATTTTCGGAAAAATAAATCCGTATACCGTACCGAAATATCGGAATCGAAAATTTTTGCACAGCCCTAATCATAACACTAATGATTAGTGTTGTTATGACAACGATTTGTGTTGTCATAACACTAATGATTAGTGTTGTAGCAAGTAATTTGGTGATGACGTATAAACCCAATATTATGAAGGCGAAAGAACCCACACCAAATTGGGTGCCACGCTAAGAACACACTCTAACTTTGCAATTCGAATACATCTGGTAGAATAAAACTCAAAACAACAAGAAATCGAGCGAAACTGTAGTCCTTCGAACAATAACTCCAAAATTTCGAATTGAAAATTGCAATTTTCGAACTAGAACATCTGGTTTTTCGAATCATTATGCTGAAAGTCGAACTTAACTACAAACTAAATTGAAACAAGACTGAATTTTCGAACTCAAAAATGTCAATTTTTGATCTCAAAACTCTAAATAATCGAACAAAAACACGAGCAACTAGCCCAGAATTTTATGACGAATTCGATTTTTTTGTAAGATTGTGTTTGGAATGAATTTGAGTGAGAGGATTTGAGGAAATGGAATTTGTGATTGTTTATAAATGAGAGTGAGTGAAAGATTTGAGAGAGAAGTCGAATAGTTTAGATTTGAGTGAAATGGAATTAGTGTTGAAACAGAGTAATCGGGAAGACAAGAGAGAAGTGTAACTACGGGCCTGTTACTATCCGTTGAAAAAACACAAAAATTGATTTTTTTTGCAAGTTTAAGGTTACTACAGAGTACAGGATATTTTTGGAAAAAGTCGAATAATTATCAAAGTTACTGGCCATAATTTCCTTATTATTGTTGCCTCATTTAACAATTTTTTATGGTTAAAAGGGAACATAACACAAGAAAAAAACACGAATTTTTTTTGTCACTCAGAACTTTCTCTCTCTCTTTTTTTGTTCAAATTTCTTCATTCTCTTTCCCTTTTTTTTTTTTGGACATATTGTCCCGGCTAACCAAAGTCTTAATATCATGTAGAGTTAATAAAATGGAGAAAAAGATAGAAGAACAAAACTCACGACTAACTCCATTAAATAAGTATGCAATCGTCCACTTCGTCACCATGTGTTGGTGCCAATGTGCATTGAAGGCCTGAAACGTGTTTCACGTATTGGCATAATAATATAATCAACACATTGAGATGTTGGAATAAATATCTAACATTTCGTGCTACTAGATATTCCCTCCGTTTCTTTTTACTTGCAATCATTTTTTTGGGAGTTACAGTTAGTAAATTTTGATCAATTTTTTTGGTAATTTATAATGTATAATATAGTCAAGTGAGATGTTGATTTCATCATCAACTCATAATGTATAGTTTACTAATATCAAATTTTATAATTTTCCAAACAATCACAATTAAGTTATTAGTAATCAAAGTTGTGTCTTTAAAAACTATACAAATGGAATGATGCAAGTAAAAAGAAACGGAGTGAACAGTAATTAATGGAATGGTATCATTGGTATGTAGGACAAGAGAAGTGTAAAGCAATCACCATTGTTTGGGATAACATTGGTCAATAACTTGCTAAAAAAGGAATAAATGTGGTCCCACACAAACAAGTGTAAGCGGAGAAAGTGAAAAAGGAATAAAAGTGAGCCAAATTTTTCGTGCCATCTTATTAGAAATCTATGTAATATAAATGAACATCTATGTAAACAAAGGCATCTATGTAAAATAAAAAGAAATCTATGTGATTTATTTGTGTCAACACCCGTGATTGACCTCTTTGATCAATCACCGTGATGTTTTTAACTTCCCCGATAGGACAACAGATTATAATTCTAATGTCCACTTTTGTTATTCAAATTTTCAAATTTTGTTTTCATAAATTTATGTACTGGTTAACTATATATGGAGATATATCGGATTAATAATCCTTGGTCTATAGTTTCTTATATTTTTTATCTTAAATCCCCCCTCCCTCCCCCCCCCCCCTCACCCATCTTGGTACGGAGTAAATGGTATGATAAAGTGTTTTAAATCATTAATAATTGGTATTTGAAACTTAGTTTCTTGCGAAAATTTATAAATTTAACCTCAATTAAATTTTCATACGTGTATTAAATAAAGGGCAGATTATGGGGGTCTTACGAAGAAGTCTTGATTAAAGACTCTTGTGAGTCTCAACCAATAATGTTTGCTCAAGATTTTATGGGGTCTTGAGTTGGGTTTGATTTTCAAGACCCACTCACAGACTCTTGTTGGACACTTGTCCATTTTTGATTGGGTCTTTTTGCTTTTTTTTAAAAAAAAAATATGAAATTTGAACAGTTTTAAAAGAATAAAGAGAGTCTTGGTTGGAGTCTTGGAATAAAGTATGAAATTATAGAGAGTTCTTGATGTAAGTCTTGAAAGTAAAAAGTTAGTGGAAACCGATGTGGCAGAGTCTGGAAGGGAGTCTTTTGTAGTCTTCAATATCTTGCCCTAACAATGAAAATCACTATCAAATGAGGTGTTGAATTATTGTCATAATTAACATTCAGTGCATTATGAGCTATCAAACTTTTACAATATAATTTCGTGCACAATAATATTTTGACATAACAAAATAGACACAACAATTATAATTCTGTCACTATTTAAAGTTCTTATTTTGATCAAAATTTATGACTTTATACATATATAGGGGGTAAAGAAATGGTTTTGAATATCGTTGAATTCGTGTCTAAATACTTGTGGTGGACCTACTAAGGAACAAGGGGGAACAACTATCCCCACTTTTGAAAGAAATAGAAAAAATTAAATTGGAAAAACGCATTAATACAATTGAGCACAATTTGTAAACAGAACTTTGCTTAGTTCAGTTGGTGTTGGCTTGTAACAATAATGTGCAAGGGGCCTAAGTGGGGTTTAGCTAGATCAAGGGTCGGTAAAATTGAAAAACGGACGTATTTTCTGTCCAATTTTAAAAACGGTCGGTAAATCTCATAAAAGTGGTTGTTAAATTGCGTCAATAAAAAAATGGTCTTAAGTTATGACTTTTTTCGACCGTTATTTAGAACGGTCGGTAAATCAATCGTAATAACGCGGATTCCAGTTTGTGAAAGTAATATGAAAACAAGGAAAAACTAACTATTAACCAAAAAAAAAGGAAAAAATAACAAAAATAATTCGACCTTTCAGTGGTCCATCAAAAATAAACCGACCTTTCGATTATTCCAAATAATCCGACCTTAGGCGGTGTCTTCCAAAAATGTACCTAACCGATTGGTGACCTGTTGATTAGGTTAATTGAACAACGTGTCGTGTTGTCATTGGTTCGTTGTAATTAATTCCAAACTAAAAATTATCAAAATTTAATTCAGATGGTATGTATACATCAGATGCACAATAATTTATTGTGCATCAAACATATAGTTACTTTCCTTATATCAATATTAGTGACCTTTATTAAATATAGTGACCCGTTCAAGCTTGATTATCTATCATAAGTGATAAATAAAAGGTCACATATTAAATAAAAGGGTTACTATATTAACCAAAAGGGTCACTATATCTGATGCACAGTAAATTTATTGTGAATCCGATGTACTTAATTACTTTGTCAATTTAATTATAGATTAAACTAAACTATATTATCAGCCTAAACTAATTATTCACCACCCCTTACCACCCCCACAACTCCCCCCGCCCCCGACTTCCACCCTCCCACCTCACCACCTACCACGACCACCTCCTACTCCACCCTCCGCACCACAGCACCTGCCACCTCACCCACCTCAGCTCCCACGACCACCACACCCACCTCACCCACTCACCCACTTCCCACCACCCACGTCACCACCTCATTAATATACAGCAGTGGGCAATAGCTTACGAGTGTGTTGATTGCAGCGTTGGTTGGTGGGAGAGACGGATGATCGGCTGGGTAGATTTAGTTTAAGAGTGAACTCATATTTGGCCAAACAAAAAGTTGGAGGATAATAAACACATTCAAGAAAGCTGAAGAGCAATACCTAAATAAATGATATACTCAAGCACAACAAAAATCGAAACCGTACGACAACCAACAAAAATCGGAAATTTGATTCGCTAATTAGAATGCAAATTGAGCGAATTGAGTAGAAAAATCAATGACCACTCGAATACTCGATCTAATGATGAAATAATTTGCTAAAATTCAAATGAATTGAGAGATAGATATGCATTTGATTGAGTGATATGGAGAGAAGGAACAAATACGAAAATGGAGCAAAGGAAAGCAGAAAAGGGAGCAATCTAAATTTTGGTTTTAACAAAAAAAAAGGAAAAAACTTAAATTCGATTTTAACCTGAAGAACAGGTTGCAAGTCATTCGATGTATTTTTAAAAGATTAACCCTAAAGGTCATTATTTTGGAATAATCAAATAAGGTGGTTATTTTGGTGGAGCCACTAACAAGGTCAGATTATTTTTGTGAATTTTTCCAAAAAAGAAAACAAAACTAAATTTTCAAAAGTAATCAAAAAGAAGAAAAAATATTATTAATCGAAAAAAAGTGAAGAAAAACAAAATTATACTTTGTAAAAAAGTAATTGAAAACAAAGAAAATAGTAGCTATTTACTTACAATTAACTCATAAGAAAGGAAAAAGTATTTGATAATAAAACAAATCCTTCAAAAAAATAATTGATCATAAAAGAAAAAGTAACTGAAAAAAGTAGCCAAAAATAAAGTAACTATAAATAAGTAAATAAGTAACCATATAAATATAAATACAGAGTTAATATACGGAGTACTCCAAATCAAAAGCCACCACCGTACCAAATATGAAACAAACTTGTATTTCATTCATTGCACAATTATCAAGGTGTTGTCATTGCCAAGACTCAAGAGTACTCATCATCACTCTCATCTTACCACAACTACTAAATCATACTCCCTCATTAACATAATAACTGTAACGATTAGACACCTTTTCTTTCTACGAAATATTTTATATCAAATCGTTACAGTTATTATGTTATAATAACTGTAAAAATAAATAACCATAACCATTTCTTTACAGTCTCACAGTAACTAAAAAATGTAATCGGCATTATCTTCGTCAACATCCACAACAAGAAAACCAATGATTACCGACCGTCCAAAACAAACCAAAAACGATTGGTAAAAACGCGGAGACGGTCGGAAAAAGGATTGTAGCTTCATGCACGAACTTCGAGAAAGGATTGTAGCTTCATCGTCACAACCTTTCTTTAAACTGAGTCCTCGAATTCTGAATTACTAGATCTAGATACACCCGAGAAATAAAATACTACACGGGAAAATGAAATCGGATCAAAATAGAACACACACGAGAAAAGTATCGAAGATAAATTTACCATATTGAATGTAATTTAAGCTTGTTTTGGACTGTTTCACTCTGAAGATTTTTAGGATTTCCCATTCAATCTAGTGGATTGACAATCCAATGGCATTATCGTTATTTTTGGTTCTTTAAAACTGATGGCACATGACTTTTAATGGCAATATTGTAAATAAAAGATTCCATTTATTTACCAAAATGTTATTGGATTGACAATTTTTATCAATCCAATGAATTGATTAGGCATCCCTCAAAGATTTTGGTCTCACATATTTTTCCATCCGTCGCAAATCGGATGTAAACCTCAACAATGTTCACCTGATTTTGATTGGTTACATTGTAATACATATCGTATTAAGTTCATGGTGTCGTGGCACACATAATAACGTGAAAAAAAATCACTTCCTCCGTTTCTTTTTTACATGCAACTTTTTTTGGTACTCATTTTAATAAAGAGATTTTATGTGTAAAGGTAAAATAATTTCAACACAAAGAAGAATTGAATGATATAATATGGGGAATTTTCCTTTGGTAGACATCAGTTTTCGCGAAATCTCTTTGATAGGCATGAGTTTTTGTAGGGTTTCAACCGTAAGTAAAATAAGGAATACTCCGTTAAAACTTTCACCCCCACCCCACTGTACTACTCCTCCACCGCCACAACTAACTGTCACCCTACAAAACTACAAGTCCAGCCAACTAAGCAATTGAGTTTTAACCGCCAAAAGATGATTTTACTCATAGTTCATAGTGAAACACCTCTGAAAAACTGTGCCTATCAAGGATTAAAAAAACTGGCCTACCAAAGGGAATTTCCCTATAATATCTAGTAGTCTTAAAGCTTAGTGCTTAATTACTCGTTCACACATTAAAATTTATTCTATAAAAGTGCTGTCGTCAAACGTTAGTTGCGAGTAAAATGAAACGAAGGAGGTAGAATGAATAATTTAAGCGTCATATAACAACACTCGTTAGGTTAGATACATGAGTAATATAAAACAATCACGGTTGTGGATAAAGTGGCAATCACGGGTCTGACTCAACATAATAATCAACATACAATTGTAGGAGGAATGTTACTCATACAATTGGATAGCAAAATCAATACACAAGAGTGTACGATCCTTTTGCCTACTCATGTATAGTGCCTACTCACTAGTAAGATTGAAGCTACTTAATTATCCAGAATTCATCGTACAGTACATTCTACAACAAAGGTAATGAACTGATTACTCAAATCAGCATTTATTCAGAGAACAAAAAACAAGCACAATAAACACATAACATAACTGACAGTTTAACAGGCAACACATAAAAATAAAGAAGTACGTGCAAATCAAAGGTGCGTACAATGCCGGGCCCGTACATTATAAGCCGAAATCGGAGTCTTGATGCCTCTCTGTCGCAGGTGGGGCGTGGTCGAACACAGACGAAACGTGCCAACAACGGGAAGAATCAGCGCCGGTCTGCAACTGAGCCAAAGCGGTCCGCCTGGCGAAACATCGAAGATATATATCCGGGAAAGGCCGCGCTCCACCCGTCTTTCCTCAAGGGTGACCCCGGTGATGTGTGTACTTCCTATCGGACATGGTTAAAAGTCATAACTTTCGAACCTGCATGCGTTCCGGGGTGTGAACATTCTTTACTCACCACGCACTCTTCCTTTAAGCGAATCGCTACCCTGAGCGAGCCATCCTGCCCTCGGGTTCGCAAGCTCAGGTGCTGCACTGTCATTAGGGAAAAAGTCCTATGGAAATGTAGTAGTGGCATGACTCAGCGAATGAGCTGAAGCCATGCAGTCGGAAGGGCGGAGGACTGAGTAGAGTGAGAGCCAGGGCCGAGGAGGCGCCGAGGGAGAGTGTGGCTTGTTTTGCATTTTTTTCGAGTATGTTTGAAGACGGAGGAAGTATGTATTGTTTTTGGATAATAATAATGGAAGGAGAGAATGCAATGTTTTTTCGTGCTTGGATATGCAATAGTGTTGTGTCTACTCTATTTATAGATGGAAACATCACGGATGTGGTATGAAATTTGACGGTAATAAAATTTGACGTAATAAATTTTTTTGCTAATAAGGTTATTTCATCTACTTGTATACACTTTTTAAACTACGAATTATAGACAGTTTTCGAAGAAGAAAGAGATAAGAGATAAGAGAAAATAGAGATTTTTTTGCTGTAAAAAGGAAGTAACAAGTAACTAGAACCTTAACTTGCTTGTGATTTTTCAGGCTAAATATTCTTTATTTAAATTTGAAAGTGATTAAAAAATTTAAAAAAAGAGTAGGTTATTATATGACTCCCTGTTCCACATCGAGATATGTGTAAACACGCTTGAATTTCGGAATTAAAATGCAATGTGCGGTAATGATTCGTAAAAAAAAATAGAAGAAATTTTTCTTTTTTAAAAGGATAATTGGTTTAAATTTGTTAACAATTTTTCCCTACTCCATCTATTCTCCATCATTTTTGTAAGTTACTTATTCATCATATCGTTTTCAATGGATGTTTGTATCGTTAGCAGATCATTATATATTTGTGAAAAATAAACGATTGAATATAATGAATGCAAAATAAATAAATCAAGTCCACTAATCACATTATAATAAAAATTAGTATTTTCTCCACTTTGAATATTTGAGGAAAAAAAAGGAAGTGATAAAGTGAACGGAGGAAATAAGATGTAATTAAGTGCCTCATTGTTTTGGAAAAACATTTTCAATGGAAAATAAATTCCCATAAAAAACATTATTCCGAAGAAAATGAAAAAAATGTATTGCGTATAAAAAATTGATTTCCCCATTAGGTTAAGAAGTATACAAATATTTTTGTATGTTTGAATAAACCTTGTTAAGAAGAAAAAAGAAAATTTTCCTAATTTGGCTTCGAAATAAAGGAAAATATTTTCCTAGGAAGGAAATATAATTCCAACCCATTTCCTTTTTGTGGGTGAAGCACAAAACAAAGCTAGGAGCCTAAAACTATATAATCTAGAGAAAAAAACATGATTAAACTAGTTGTGGGAAGAATAAATACGCGCGCGAAGCTTTTCCCAAAAGCTAAAGACTTCTCTTCCGTATTGCCGCGAGCGTAGGGCTTCGATTCAGTAAACTGAAACTCCTTGCCCATATGGTTCCACTGTAGTTCGGTGTATTTTTTGTTTATAAAATCTTTTTTATGGAAACCTCTTCGACTAATGTAAATAGCAAACTAAAAGTTCCCAGTTCGCACCTATATATATAGTCTTAATAGCGAAATTGTCCACACACACCCTACAGTCTCGCACGTAATGCATAATAGCGCGAGCGTGAGGCTAATTCCCGGCGACCACGAATACGGCCCTGATACGATTAATTCTTGTCATCGTCTACCTCACACAAGAATTCTAAATCAGGCAACCTGTCATAACAACGACAAAGGACCCAAAAAGCACAAGACAAAACGAAGCAAAAATCAGCAAAATCAACACCAATAATTCGAAATACGAAACAGAAAACAACATTCCCAAATAATCCAAGACTAACTTCGATCAAACGGTAGATTGGCCGACGATAAGTATCCGAAACTTGCCCCTCCCGTCTCAAGCAACATTACAAGGAGTGTATCACGGAATGTCCTCCACGGGTGTCTCGCGTTCCTCTCCTGTCGCTCAATCAGTGGCGCGACAAACACCGCAGGACTGTCAGTGAGGCCGAACGGAGAATCAACGGACGATAAAATTCGTTCATAATGTGTAGGAATATTAATGAGGTGCTGTGTATTTAGTGGTAAATGACTGTAAAGATCCGGCCGATCGACAACACAATTAAAGCCCTATAAAAGGTTGATGCCTTGAAAGTCGAGAAAAATTACAAATGACAAACTACTCGATTGAAAAAGCAGTAAGCTTGCGCCGTTGCCAGTACCAGCTTAGGTGCATAAGGAACAATGATAAAAGAGGAAAACTGGTTGTTTTAATTAATGAACTATATCGCTATACATGTAAAGCGAAATTCTAAAATCGGGGGGTTAGTTCGAGCATATTAGTTAAACGAAAACTGTAGTTTTTTAAAAAAAATAAAAAATATTTCAACGTAACCTACGCTAGGACGGTACAATTGAAAATAATTCAAAACTGGAAGTAACATAGGGAAATTACGAAAACAATCTAGCATACGATGGAAAAAAATCCGGTAAAACTCACATAAACTCAAAATGCTACACTACCCCAAATAATTGGGGGTGGAGACAAAGACAAGACTACCCAAGAAGGACCTATAGACAACAGCCATGTATTGAAGGACTTCCATCCCTCACCGTATACCATTCGAGTCAATTTTGCCACACAATATAACTTTTAAATATCTTAATACATTTTTGCGTTGATTTTTTCCACCTTTTCCACGGTGGGGATACTGGAATATTGAATATATGAATGCACTAGACAAATAAATCCCGAAACATAGATCGTGTTTAAAATAAAATACAAATATGATGTCAAAATAAAAAATGATATTTAAACTTGCACACACTATTTCAAAAAACAGAATTTTTATTTCGCGACTATATTTTTCTTTATTTTTGTACCTACCGTATATAAGTAAATCTTGAATCAATAAAATACTACCCTAATAAACTTTACCACAAAACATGTTTTATTTGCAATCAGAATTTAATATCAACTTGTTTACATTTATGTAAAATAAGTCTATATTATCTATACGAAAAAAATTCCCCACAAAAATAAATTTTTCCTCCCAAACTTAATATTTTTAATACATTTTATTTCAGAGCATTTTCCATATACAGACTTAATTTCATTGTTGAGACAATTTTCTAAATAAAATATATGGTGTTAAATATTTTTGAACTCCAATATTTTTAAAACTAAATGAATAAATTAATAGTTTTGATTTGTTTTATCAAATTCCCTTCAAATTCTTAATAAATAAATCTAAAAGTTTCTTGCAGAGGCGCAAAGACAAAAAGACCGCGGATGGGGCTCTTGTAGGTTGAAGCTAAAACTAAACTATAGGGGAGAGTGCAATATTGAACATGGGACTGAAGTTTCAACTGAACTTATTTAATGAAATGTGGCTGAACTCACTGAAATGAAGCTTCGAGTAAGCTGAACCTGAAATGAGCGCGTTGAGTAAAGAGAATCCCTTGAACCGAAAGTAGTTGAAATAAGAAGTGAAGTGTGAAAATACATAGCTTAACTGAGCTGGAACCTGAACCGAAAGTTGGAATGAAGTGAGCCACTGAATTAAAATTTGATAACCATAAG
>SNQN01003852.1:4483-16830 GCA_008642245.1 Bassia scoparia | reverse complement strand
ACAAATATTAAATTATAAATTTATTTTATTCTTTTTAGAATTTAAATGAATAAATTTAGTAACTACCGTGCATTGCACGGGCCCTAAACTAGTTTATCTATACTAAAGTAATGCCCACAAATATAATTTTTCCCTCCCAAACTTATTATTATTTTTTATTTTTTTACATTACATTTATTTCACGAGCAATTTCCCATATGCACTTATTTCATTATTGACATTTTCTAATCATATTATGCAAAGAATTTTTGAACTCCATATTTTAAAAACTAAATAAATTAAATTAATTTGATTTGTTTATCATTTTTCAAATTTTAATTAATAGTTTTGTTACTAAGACAATAAGACCCTATTCTTTTAGGTTGAAGTAACTAAACTTAATTGGAGTGAATCGAAGTTGACTGAAGTCAACTGAAGTTAGTTAAATTGAAGTGGGCTTAACTCAACTAAATTGAGCTTAAGTAAGTTGAACTAAGCTGAAGTAGTTGAAATAGAAGTTAGTTGAAACAGCTAATTGAGCTGAACTGAACTGAACTGAAGTTGGATGAAGTGAGCTGAATGGAACAGAACTGAAGAAATTGACTGAACTGAAGTACCAAAAAAATTAATCTAAAAAAATATGGGGTTAACTCATATTGTATTTCTTAATTACAATTACTTAAAATGAAAATTCGAGCATTTTCTCACGTATTATCTAGTAATTAATAAAGTGTGGTTGAGATGGAAATACGGGAGGCGGAGTTTGCTATAGTAGTAGTTAATAGATTTCTTTTAACTGRTGATGTTGTGCTTCAAAGTTAGCATGCTATCAAGTGAGTTTCTTATTTTTWAAACTAGCCTAGGCCACATGCAACTCCTTGGCTAACAATTCCTCATTATATGAAGTATTTAAATTTGAAAGTGAACAGAAAATGAAATAGGGTTATATATAGCTCTAGATATGTACATTTAGATATACCTCCTTCACTTCTTTTTAATAGCAACATTATTATTGAGCTTGACACAAACATCGAAGAAAAAATTGATTGTGAGTAAACCTGACAAAAAAAAATCGACCCAATTTCGACCTGGAAAAGTTGGGTCATGAACAAAGAAATATAAATCGAAACCCATTTTTGATCGAACTCGCAAACTCGTCTTCTAAATAGGTTGGATCAAATCGATCGGGGTCAAACCTACCCTGTTGCGAATTAATTTAAAAGTACAATTTTTAAAGAACTAATTGGATCATGTGTTATATTATACGAAAAAATTGATCCCATGCAAATGAAAATCAATTTCTAGTTAGTTAGTCACATTATGCAATTTTCAATTCAACTCTTAAAAATCATAATAATTGGTCTAACTTTTGCAAAACATCATAGAAGACAAAAAATAAAAGCGTTTCAAAAAAGCTTGATAGAACGATTGACCGACCTGTTACCGAATACTTTGGGTCAGGATCAAAGAAATTCTATCCGTTATCGAAAAATGACCAATCCAGAAATGATCGAAACATGACATTGACCAACCGATGCCGATCTGACCAACCGATTTGTCAGGTATAATTGTGAGTGTGAAAGTGATAAAGAGAGTAACTAAGACATGTAATTAAGAGAGATATAGAAAGAAGCTAAATATAACCCCAAGGGATGATTATAAGAAGCTAAGAGTGAAAATAATATAGAATAATTGATCATTTATTGCATCGATAATTGTATTATATATTTTATCTTGAATTATTTACAACTTATTTTTCCATTTTAAGTAACATATTTAGATATCTTATATGCAGCCCTAAGGGATGCATTTAGTATAACCATAACAAGAAATAACATGCAAAAAAGGAATGAAAATATTTGTTACCATTAATTTGATATTTCCAAAGTTAGTAAATGTTGTCATTAAAAAGAAAATGAGGTAGTGTTATGAACAGTTGGAATTTGCAATAAAAAAATGCAAGTAGATAACGAGATTCGTAAAAATGGAAGAAATTGTATACTCCTTCCGATCTACTCCTTCCGATCGTTCTACAGACATCATGCTAATGTTGTTTTTTTTTAAAAAAAAAACTTTTCGCAATGAAAGAATTTTTATAATAACCAATTAATGTTAAAAGAAAATTAGTCATGTGAGTCATGTTATTGTGTAATAGTAATTATTAATTTTCAATGTACATAATTTAATGCAATTGTGTAACTAAAGATACTCACAACAACGTAAAACATGCAATATAGAGTATTCTTCGTGAAACAAAGGGATAATTGTTTTAAATAAAAATTTTATTTTTACAATGTTAAAAAAATCTACTCATAATATATAATTAAAACATATTAATCAGAAGAAATAAACATTTATACTATGCAGGTAATATTACAAAACTTTAAAAAACTATGACAACGTATATAAGAACAGAACAAGTTAATCAAGGACTAGCTAAGAACAAGGTCCTCTTCGTCGACTCATTATTCACACATAACAACTTAAATGCATCATCCTTACATTGTTGTTGCCCCATTTCACGAGTTCATAAATGCTTTTTCAACATTGCAAAGTTGCAGCATTGTTGTGTATGAATAGAAAACAAATTATGAGATATAACTTCACTTTTTAAGATGTGACAATAGTACATTACGTAAGAATAAGTTTTTAGCTTGACATGTTAACAATCTGACAATAATATTTCATAAGGTGTATAGAATATTCTATGGTGTGTAGCAAGTTCATGAAGAGAAGCAACTAGTGAATATTCTGAAATAACTGAGAGCATATATAAATCCTCCATTTCACGTGGTAATATGATGCTTGCTAAAGTTTGTGTTGATTGCTGCTTCAAGTTAGCAGACTCAATGAGTTCTACGTTGATCTCTTCAACCATCATCAATCATCTATCATATGTACCAGTCTGTGTTAGAGGCAAGTATTAGTTTTATGTTTTGAGTATAGGGCCATTTTTTAGGAAAAATTGTCAACAACTACTACTTTTTTCCGATTTTGAACAATAACTACTCACTTTTTGTTTTAAAACAACTACCCACTTTTCTGAAACTTAATAGACTCAATACCCATTAACGGTTTGACAACAACACGTAACTACTCACCCTTCCACCACCGAACCACCACTCCCTCACGCTCCACACCCCACGCCTTACCTTCTAGCCCCAACCAACACCACCGCAGCACCACAACAAGTTTGCACACACCACCGCACAGAGCACACAAACAGACACGCAGCACCATCCTCACACCATCGAACAAACCCACAGCCCAACAACCACTGCAACCATCTCCACCCTCTCATGCGACCAACCCTCTCTAGCCTCCTCACAATCCGCAGCACTCACCAATCGAGATCTACCACACCACAAATACACACCACCCAAAAACACCACTACACCACGAATCACCCAAAACACACAAGTACCACTATGAAACCACCACAAACACTCGCACGCTCAATTGAGCAACACCGCACCAAAACACAAACCTCTACCCTCTTAATGCAAGTTTGCAACCTCAAATCAAAAATCAAACCCCAAATGGATTTTCGAAGTTTGTTGTTCATTAAAAGTAATGACGGTCTCAAATTAGGTGCGACAACAGGATTGCTTTTGAATCATGGGGTGGCAACGAAGAAGCTGGCATCGAATTGGGGTGAATTCAAGGGGGTACCAGTGGTGTCGAATTGGTGTTGAATGGGTGTCTGTTGGCCGTAGGTGTGTGGACTCCAGATGGGTGTGTGGTGGTTGGATTCAGACGTGGTGAGTTCGTCGTGAGTCTTGGCCTGGCATGTATACGGTTAGTTTCAAAACTTTAATGGGTAGTAAAAATGGTCGCAAAGTTTTCAGAAAAAGTGGTAGGTTTTCAAAAAAAAAAAAAAGGGGAATTGTTTTCAAAGTCCGAAAAAAGTAGGGTAATTGTTGGCAATTTCATTTTGATAATCAAAAGTATTATCAGTATACTCGTATATCCGTTTAGATTAGATTGTTCGTTCTTTCATAAGATATACCGTAGTTCCATAAATCTACTTGTAGTTTTACAACTCTACACTTTTTGCCGTAAGGAAATTCACTATACCTAACATCTTCATTGTTTTCCATCTAGTAATTTAAAAAATGGGTGAAAAACAATTTATCCTTACTAAATCTAGGTTAAATCAAAACTTATAACATCCATATTATACGTTGAACACAACGGTCAACTGAATTGGACGATCTATCAACGGATCGTTGGATTCCAGTTCGATCTCTGTTCATGAAAATGTTGATCTGGTATTCACGTCGTCGATCAAGACCGTAAACTCAGACATGCAGACCAATTGCATAATTGCTATTTTGGCTGAAAATAACGACGATCGCTGCGGGCAAATTATTATAAAATCCCCCACCTAACAAATATACTATCTACGACTATCTTCACACAAGTATCAATGATTTTACTGCGCACTAATAGCCGTGAAGGCGTGATTAGTCCAATATGGGAAGTACGGTTGTACAATATAGCTTGTCTCTTGCTATTGCCTAATGTTAGATATAAGCCACTTGGTCAATTGGCACTTTAAAGTAAAAGGGAAAAAAAAAAAAAGGAAAGCCATGCGTCACATCTACTCACATCACTCCACACAGTTCACATGAGTTGACATAAGAAACAAAGAAAATAGACAAATAAATAATAGAGAAAAATGAAAAAAGGACCAAATCACCTTCATATACAGTACAATTTCAACGAAGAAATTGAGACGTGGTTCAACGACGCTCAAGCTCCAGAGCACCCCAATATCGCCATTAAAGAATTAACGTGAAGGATTCATTCCATTGGCACGCAATGCGTGCAACAATATGAAACGTTGTATATAGACAAATTAAATATAGATATATAATAAATTATGGCATTAATTATAGTGATCCTTTTGGTTATATAGTAACCCCTTTTTATCAATATAGTGACTATTATTATTTATCCTATATCAATCATATATAATCAAGGGGAGCAAATGTGTCCCCAGAAATGTTCTTATTCGCCCTTGTAAAAAACTCATATTTAAATCTTCTTAATAATCACTCCTATATAAAATTTCAATCAAGGAAGTTTTAAATTTATCAAATAAACTACTACTTTAAACCTAAACATGATAGTAAAAAAATTATGATGAAAAAAAACTACAATTCATAAAACAATACAATTCAAAGCGTGAAATAAATTAACAATTTTTATTTTTTTTTTATTTCTCTTACAAGTTTCAAGCACGCATACGTGCACTAAAAAAATAGTTGATATAAAATTGAAAAGATTACTATATATAAGGGACATATATGTTTGATCACACAATAAATTATGTGCATCTGATGCAATTACAAATCTTCTGTTCATATAATGAATATAATTGTATGTCTCCGTATCATATTACAATGTTTAACTATAACCACGTACCTAATAATCCCAGCAATTACAATTAACATTAAATGTAATTATTTTGAAAATAAATATATTTGTAATTCAATTAATTAATTATTTCTATCGATTGAGATAATATTATCTATATTTATTTTATTTTTCATTAATTAACACACAATTGAGCAATTTAAATTTAATTACATAATAAGCAAAGGTAGTTAGTCATATCAATTCATATTTTTTAAAACAATATCATTTAAGAATCATAAGGTCTTTTAAGAGGGACACCATATTCCCCCTTTCCCTTATGTAATAGAATTTGTGGTTGCTATAGTTACACTCATTACGTATACTATTTTGATATTTCTCCTCTGTAAAGTAATGAAGTATCAACACAAATAATTTGGATAGTTTGTCCCATAATGATGTAAAAATAAATTTTTGTATAAAAAGTGGAGTACTTGTAAAAGTGAGAAAAAGGAAAATCGCCATAGGCCACGTAAATAGCAACTACAGACATTAATTGGAACCCTGTCTAGATTTCACCTTATATCTGTGGATGCTAAGATTTTAGATAGTATAATAGTGTTATCTACTAATATAATTAAATGCTTTATAGCAATATAAGTATGTCTCTATTAAATTCACTTAACAATATATCCTTGCATTTTATTAAAATACGTTATGCCGTGGGGAGCTGTTATCTCTAACATCAGTGTCTGGTTTTATTCATTCTCTAAGTATTATAGGTATGCTTATATACAATTAGCAAATATTGGTGCTACGGAGTAAGATAAATAAAAGAGATATTAAATAGAAAAAAAACTCTGTTAGTTGAGTAGTACATATGACCACTCAATACATATACGAGCATTTGTTAGACAATTTAAGAGTAGTAGATGTTTAGTCATTATGAGTACCTTAAAGAGCATTACAAAATGTCCAGTATCTTATTAATTGCAACTTTGGCTTTATACTCCAATTTTCCTAGTTTAATTTAAATCGAAATATAGTTATTTAAACTAAATTTTCCATGCCTTTTGCGCTTTCAATCTATGAAATTTAGCACGATTAAGGAGATTTCCTTAAATTTAGTGTATTGTTTTGTTATATTTTTGTTGATCTCACTTGATTGTGTTTAATAACAATCATTAAATTCTTTCAGGGTATTTCAAGCAACAATACAGAATTAAGCTGACATTTAGATAAACAAAAATTCAAGAGTTCCAATAACATGAAAAGAGAGATTACACGCACTATGATCAATACATATATAGTTTGGAATTTAAGTTACATACAACAAACAAGAACGAACTGAATGAACGCATAATTATTTAAACATCATCTAGACACACACATCCTTCGAGACGGGATACAGACAAGGTTCGACAACACCATAACCCTCAGCATAACATCACAAATTTCACAATACCTCTCCGCAGTGAGCGTAAGCCATTGTTATTGTTGTCCTCGCAAAACTCCTATACTATGTTGCACGGAACGTAGACTGACGTACCGCAGTCCCCGGACAAAACGTTACGGACGGCATCTATTGGACGGCTCGGGACGTCCCGGGACGGTGGACTTTATCGGACGCAATGTATACATGGACGTTCGGGACGGCAGCGTGAGATAACACCGTCCCCGGCATTTTCGACCAAATTTTAAAAAAAAATACATTTGCTGAAGCCTGTTACTATGGCTTTGTTGACCCAAAACAAAACCAAAAGTCCAAAAATGAAATCACTGATCTTAATTTCAAAAACACTTATTTCTCAATTCCTCAAAACCTTCTGTCTTTCTCTCTCTTCTTCAGTGGGCGCTCACTTGCCGGCGCTGCATTAGTCCCCGTGGAGCTCGGCGGCTGTTTTCTTGCGTAGCTCGGCGGCGGACTTCCGTGTTGCTCGGCGGACCAGGAATGGTTCATTCTCTTTTCTGCTTTTTTTTTTTTTTATTTCAGATCTGTTTTTATCTGCCTTCATTGTTGTTTTATGTTTTGATTTATAATTATAATACTATAGAAATTTCAATTATCAACTTTATCATTTGGGATACAGGGATACTGATGAT
Organism: Bassia scoparia; assembly: GCA_008642245.1. NCBI lineage: Eukaryota > Viridiplantae > Streptophyta > Magnoliopsida > Caryophyllales > Amaranthaceae > Bassia > Bassia scoparia. The sequence continues at coordinate 9,387 of SNQN01003852.1, read as the reverse complement.
TTTGCTTTGCTACTTGACTCCATAGTTGAATGAATTTAAATTTATTTTGTTAATGAAAGAACGATCATATATTCAGTGTGGACATGTGGTTTATTTGTTTGCCTCCATATATACTTTTGTTTCTTGCTCAATTTTTTTTTTTTCTGTTTTGTTGTGATTATGTTATTTTATGTTTTTTTTAATTATTTGTCAATTGTAATTAGTAATTGCTTATGGAAAAATCATATATCAACACCATTTTACTATTTAAATTCACAGTGACTTAAAAGACAGTGAAGATCTATCCTAATGCTACTGTTAGGGTGTCAAACGATACCGAAAATTCCGATCGAGATTCCGTAATCCAGAGTTCGAAATGTATTTTTAGTCCGATTCCGTCCGAATATCGGCAATTTCCGAATTTCCGGATATCCAAAAAATCGGATCGGAAAAAGCGGATATCGAATCCGTTTGGAGCTTTATATTGTGTGATTCTATGCAATTTCAATTAAAAATTCAATCATTTTGGCTCAATTATCGATTTCGAATTTAAAAACCGATATCCGAATTAAAACCGGATATCCGATTCCGATTCCGAATTTAAAAGCCCAATCAGATAAATCGAAATTCGGATATCCGGTTCTTTATTTTGGCCATTCCGAATCGATCCGTTTCGATTTAAAAACCCGTGATATCGATTCGTTTCCGAATTTAAAAAAACGGATCGGAAGTCCTATATTTCGGAAAAAAAACTATATCTGTATCGGAAAAATCGGAAATCGGATATTGCACAGCCCTACTATGTAGGTTCAACATCTACTACTTCAAGTATGTCCAACCCAACCTTTTGAAATACTTACTAATTGAGAAAAAGGGGTAGTTGGAGACTCTGGGAATCTTCAATGTAATTTTAGTGGTCAAAAAGATGGAAGTTATCTAGAGTAAAAGTCATTACTTCAACAAGGTGTCAAGGAAATAAAACCTTTACTAATTAACCGTCAAGATAAAGATCAAATGATTAGGGAGAGAAGAGTTTGAGAATAAGAGAGGTCGCAATAAAGAATTCTGCCAAGGCAATCTCAATCTAATGTCGTAGTTCTTCCTACTAGAAAAGGAGAGCAGATGTGATTCCAATCCTATTTTAAACTACAATGACATGTCTACTGGGAGAATTAGATCGAAGAATAGCAAGAATGTTATTACACAGGCCATTTAATCTTGTAGGAATCCACATTAGTGATGTCTCATCATGAGCTCTAAAATGATTACGCTATCGTCCTCCTGGTAACATAAATTGCGTAACAACCTGCTTGTTAAAGAAAGCCATTGTAGATGTTGTTACAACCAATTCAACGCAAATGAAAGATCAAGATTTACAATTGTGAGTGATGTTGGAGTGATCCAATCTAGAAAACCTCTTATTAATTCATGCATCATCTTCTGGAAGGGCTCCGATGTCCTTAAAGTGTTTTGTGGTTCATTTAAGACAATTCTTCATTTCTGATTTGATGAAGCGAATCATTGAAATGTGGGCATCAAATGTAGTGCAAATAATAACTGATTAATGACCTAATTGAAGGAGCAGGAGAACTAATTGAGAGCATATACCCTCATCATTATTGGACCCCATGTGTGGCACACCCTTAATCTTGCCGTTGAAGAATATAATGTCGGCAAGAATACGAAAGCTAATGTGGAGACAATATGCATGTGTAATTGATCACAGAGGTCATGAGATGCCGTACAGTAAAGATTACATTCATGAACCATAAACATGAGATTGGCAATGTTACTCTATTTACTCCTCTTAAGTGCTTTCGGTTGCGAAACTCTTTTGCCATCTATTAATATGTTGAAAATGTTTTAAGTTAATCAAAAGACCTCTTCAAACTATTGTCATTAGTGAAGAAGGGTTTCATATAGAGATGATCCGGAAAGCAGCTTTGCAAAGGAGAAATTTTAGTGATGAATGGTGGATCAAATAGATACATCCTCGATCACTAGACCTATTATACATATCCGTGCTTGTGACACCGAAAACCAACCTGCATATGTGTATAGATGTGGGATTCCCATGATAAGAAAGAAGTTGAGATTACAAGAAAAAAAGACTAATGAAAATGAGAGTGTCCCTTTTGGATGTTGCTGTATGACATCTTAATAGCTCCTGGACAAGAGCTACACTTCACTCCTTCATTTCTGCCACTCATTGATCCAAGTATAATCGTTAATTGTTTCTTTTTTTAAAACAATGATTCTTCATATATATTAAAATATAAAGCGTTATTTTACTCTAATGAAGTTCACTATAGCAGTGATTGGCAATGAATCATTCTCAGAATTGCTCCTCATAGAGAGCCGAAAAGTTCTCGTGAAAGAATGAAGTGCTTTCGGACATATTTCCAAATTCGGATGAGTCCAAGGTAACATCTACATGATAGCACATTCTCATCAGATCGTTCATTGAGACCCAATTCTTTCGAAGAGACAGCACCGATATCCTTAACTTGGTGGGCAACTTTGGCGCGACACTCCCTTTTCAATCTTTGCTTTCAAGTGCTTGGAGCAACCATCTTCCTCTCTTCTGTGAGAGGAATTGGAGCACTACCATTCCATTCACTCATTAAGGAGGAATAGGTTGAATCCATTACTGCTGAAGATTTGGTTTTCATTCCAACAATCTTCGCTTTTATTAGAAAATATCCGACGCAATACAAGATGAGAAGATAAATTGTGGACGTTGTGGAGTACTTGATTCAAGGAATGAGTGGATTTTTAGTTTTGCGGAACTTCACTAGATGAGCCGAGTTAGGAACGCAGTTATTTAATGACATCCTTAGGTTTTTTTTTTTTTTAAATTGTTAACTTGGAGCAAACATTGGACTACTTATTGATTTATTTTATTTTGTAGATAATATTCTCTTTTTTATTTGCAATACTCTATTTTTTTTTATTTTTTTTAAAACCCGTCCCAAACCGTTCCCCGTACCCGGATTTTTGAAATGCCGTTTCCCTCCCTCCCCGTACCCGTATTGTCCCCTACCGTCTCCGTGCAACCTAGCTCCTTACAATGGAGAATACTTGCGATGGGTTCGGATCCGACACCCAGCTGGGTTATTGTACGACACCAAATATCTACCAAACAACCAAACTCATCAACTTCTTCACCTCCATTCTTCTCTCGTATCCATCATATACCTCTTACACACAAGTAAAACATACGATCTTAGCTATTATAAGATGAGGAAGAGGAGGACTTTATATAGAGATGATTTTGAGTTGCCATGAATGATTAAAAATTTAGAGAAGAGACTACAACTAATTTGAATTGATAGCGCCATTCACACTGCATGCACTCTTTACAAATTGTTTAGGCACACCCGCTTTGATTTTATAGTCCAAAAACATACACCTTATGTATTGAGTACAACAATAACTATTTAGAGGTAGTGCCTATAACAGTTCAGCTCTTAATGTACATACTCTCTTTGTTAAGCCAAGAAACTAGGGCATGTTTTCACAGTCTCAAATGGTCTCAATGGAATCTGAAGCAAATTTACCTAATATTGTCTTCAAGACTAGCGGAGTCTCAAAAGTGAGTCTTGGAAAATCAAACTCACATTGATACTCATGGGCCCATTTATCTAATGAATAAGTGTATAAAAAATTTTAAGATATTTTGATAACTTTTATAAATAAAAAAATATTCGAAGAATTTTAAAAAGAGTTATAAAATGCGAGCTAACTAGGATAAATGTACGTTAAAATTGTATGATCTGGGAATGATAAAACAAGTAGGCTAAAAGCCTTATCATGAAGAGTTCTGAACTTGTGGGGATCTCAGAAAATATAGCATCTAACGAACATTGTACTATGTATCTGTAAGCATTGCTATGTGCCATAGCAACGTTGTCAAACATAATTAATATAGATCACGTAGGAATCTGCTACCTTTGATCATCACCAACTGAAAATCATTCGGTCTATGTCACACCTGAAATGACCTAACATTACACTCACAAGACGAGGAATTCTATCCCCATTAGATCTTATAAAGTGATGACTCTCTCCTTTTCAATTACATGTTGGACACACAATAAATGACGAACTTGAGAGAGTTTGTATTCAACAGGTTACCGGGTTCTAATTCTCCGAGACTCGACTAATTAGCACTAATTTTTGTATATTTTATACAGTGAATCATTATCATGTGCTAGAACGTGAAGATCGACGTGACAACATAGACACTATAGTATCTAGGATGGAAGTGCATCATCAAAATAATGTATGTTTGTGCCATTGAAGGTCGGAAACGTGTTTCACGACATTGGCAGATTCCGACACATAAAATGCATCAAATAAGATCCAGCGTAGGACCCTACTAGATATTATGAACATTAACTACGTATAGTTCACTTTTATTGCAATTTAATACTTATGGAGTACTGTCTAATACAATAATTGCTATGCTGCGAACCCATCACACATGACACAAATAGATAAGCGCGACACCATCCGTGTTTCCCACTGATAAAGTGGATTCTTCACTTATAATCTAGGCATCCACCACATATTTTGTCTATTCAAATATGAAATGTTTTGCAAGAATTACATCTGTGACCCTATATTTTGATGAGATAATAAACAAATTATGCAAAATATTTTAAATCATTATTTTTCTTAAGGAAACACAAAAAACTTCGATAAGTACAAAGTAGTCCAACCAAGAAGATACAAGACTAGTACGAAAAACAAACAAAGAATCTTTCATGAGCAAACAAGGAAGCAGTTACGAGTAATAGCCAGATCTTGCTCTCATCAAGTGGCATTAGGTTGTTACCAAATTTTTTCTTCCTTTTTTTTTTTTTTTTCTTTTTTTTTGTTCTTTTTTTTCTTTTTGTGACAAAAAAGCTCAAGCAAAAGAG
>SNQN01003851.1:46684-56984 GCA_008642245.1 Bassia scoparia | reverse complement strand
TCATTTAATCTGTAGAGTAATAAAATAGGAAAAGGTCATAAAAGTTATTTTTAGATTGGTTTTTGAAACATTATTTTGAAACGGTCCAAAAAGAAACTGGAAACATCTAATTAAAAACGGAGAGAGAGTAATAAACTAAATCAACTACTATTTACATGTGATTTCAAGCAAATCGGATAATTTCACGATAAACTTAGACTTAATCTTAATTGAGTATAATATTGAATGCAAAGGTTGAACGAAGTCAATAGATTAACTGTAGCGGTTTTATAGCAATTCACCTATTCTTCCCTACTTAAATTAGTATTGAAACTAGCGGCACTAATTCTTAAACTAGAGCTCGTCATCTGTTAAATATTGATCGCAACCCACAACGACTTACATCTAGGAAGCATTAGGAAAACTAGAAAGAACATCATTTAACCAATTATCATAGGTTAATTAATAAATTATTTATCAATTTACCCCCTAATATTAATTCAAACCATTCGTAGGACCCAAAAAACATTTAGTCGATTACTTTATATTGCAATTAAACTAGGGCAAATCACTAGCAATTGTTTACAATTCAACGTAATAAGATAGCAAATTATACTCGAACAATCATATCAAATAAACAATAATTAATGTAAAAATTTGAATATTAAATAACTTTATACTCAATATTAACCCAAATATATAATAAATCAAGTCTAATAAAGATCATTAGGGTAGAGAATATATCACTTTACACTACGGAGTAGTAAGGTACAAACGTCGTAGGGAAGCTCTGATTGCTTTGCCCAAACTCTCTTGTCTCTTAAAAAATTACTTACAAAATCTTAGTATACTGACATTCTTTTTCTGGGACTTAAATTGTACGTATATATAGCCAAAAAGGATTACAAAAGATATCTGAGAAGTGACTAAATGTTATCTTATTTGTTTATCGATTGTAGGCTGTAGCTAATTGGACGAATATTAGTTGCTTTGTTAGACGCATCATGCAATTGTCAACCACATTATTCTTCTTTCCCACGTTTTTTTTTCTTTCCTTAACCTAAACAAACTCACGTGGAGTTTGCTTATTAATCAATAATATATTTTTCTTTCTTATTTCTATTTATTTGACAAGGCTCTTCTAGTTTCCTTTTGTTACCTACATTACCAAAAACACAAAACATAGATATTTAATTCGATACTATAAAAATAGCTATAAAATTAATAAAGTCTAAAATTAATACAATAGTTAATTAATCTCATAAATAACTAACGCTAAGATTTGATTATGAAGACTAATATTTAGGGATTAAAAATTGCATAATTGCTTCTCATCAAATTGATTATATATATATATATTATATATATTATATATATATATATATATATATATATATATATATATATATATCATAATTTGTTATTTTTTATATTAAATTCAATACAAATTTTTGACTGTTCAAACACTTGCAAATAAGAGATGAAAGATAGTTAACAACACTTCAACAAGTTAGACGGACTTAGGTCAAACTGCGGGAACATAAAAAAGTCGTTGTGAAGTTAGATTCAACGAAAATCAAACTTTGATTTTATTAAACGACATGTAGAAATTTTTGGCTTTTCCTTTCGGTTTTTGCCAGCCACTAAAACAAGTAGAAAATCTACAAAGTTCATTACTAAGAAACTCACATATTTTGACTGGAATTGTACCACCTTTTGTGTCTGGATGACTTGTATATGAATGTGCATAAGAAGGACAGGTAAACGTAAGCTTAGCTTTTGGTTTTTGACAAATGGTAATTTACGAAATGCTCATTCTATGATTTATCGTTTACAATTATGTCATTATTGGTAAATCCCATAAGCTTCCACTTCACCTGATCCACCTAAAACTTTCATCTTCGTGAAATCATGAATTAATTTAAGCACTTGCATCCACCTAAACTTTCATCTTTCCCTCCACTTCCCTCTTTTCCTTTTCTTCTAAGGACTTGCTTTCTTGCATCTCTTATGTCTTTTTTCTGCTCTCATTTTTCCCATTTGATCATTCATTGTGTAAATTGCGAGCCAGAGGGAAGATGAGGTTGTGCTCTGTTGTATACAATTTTTTTGGGCTAATGTGCTTGCGAACCATGGACCCCAACCTGGTTCTTCAAGGGGTTGGATGTGAGTCGTTAGATACCATTGGTTGATGCGGTACCCAATAACGCGCTCATCTTCTTCCAGTATCACCTTCGATTGGACCAGTGTTAGCAATCTTTCATGTTAAGGGTTTCGAAGTTTTAATTTGAATTGGTGTTGTTTTTCCATATTATAAGCGTTTCGAATTTTAGAAGATCTACGGTTTCGAATAAAGGATTCAAAATTTAGGGTATTGGGATTTCATTTGAACATTGGGGCTAGTTTTGAGTTGAACTTTGTTTGTGATGTGTTAGACTTTTAGGTGGTTTCAGTTTATTTCAATTGCTTCCTATTGTGCATTTCTATGGCTGTGAGTTATAGGAACCAATATTTAAAAAGGCATTATTTCCTTGTTGAAAAGAAGTGATAGGAGGAATCACCTGCCCAAATTCACAATGGCCAAAGTTAATTTGGAATTTTTGGACTATATTTTGTTGACTAGAGGACCTTGACTAGGATTTTAATTCTTGGATTGACCGTCTAATGGTCTCTGTTACTTATCCACATAGGGAAGGGCGTTTATGAAGTGAAGGTTTTTTTGACCAAGCGATTCATGTTCCCAATCTCTTTAGAGCATGAACTTTAGACAATTTTTTTTTTTTTTGACAAGAGAAAGTACACATTCGATTAAATAAAGCCCAGATCTCGGCATCTACATCATATTGAAGCCATAATTCAGAAAAACAAAATATAGATGCATAAAACTATAGTTCGTATTCCTAAAACATATTTTATTCAATGCTCTCTTCACAACGTATTCCCCGAAGCTTGAGAACATGTTGAAACTTCGATGTCAAAGCATTCTTTCCTCAAATTTTCACCCCACGCGTGCTTGTTAGAAGATTACTATATAAGCAACTTCCCTAAATAATAGATCTTCTTGGAAAAAAGTCATCTTTCCGACTCTAAAAAAAACCCCAACAAATACCCCCCCCCCTCTAACGCAACAGCCACCAACCGACAGCGCCGCCAAACAGAGTCGAACCTTGTTCCTCGCACGCAAGTCCTAACCCTTTAGCGGCCTAGGCACACACATGATGAATCAATCCATCCAAGGCTAACGGCAAACGACAACCCGATATCCACATCGCACCAGAAGATCATCACCCAAAAGCAGACCATTAATGGCGAAACAACGACCAACAACGGGCCCAATCGCCGACCAAAGACTACCACTAAGACCGAATGGACTAACAAAGGGTAAAGAAGGTCACTTATTGACCAAATAAACGACAAAGACATTGCGATTGTGAGCTGCAACCATTTTAACCCTAGTACTCATCCGACAAGCGCCCTACGCCACAACGCCACCCCAACCACAACCCCCTTCACGCGGTAGGCTGGGGTCGGGAAAGACCATTGAAGCAAGAGCACCTACTCGCACCATCCCAGCAGTCACGAAGCCCTAAACCAACCATCCCTAGAAGAGAGTAAGAAAAGGAGACGCCTATACCAACAAAAGCCTACCCACATAGGAGGACATTTATGAGAACGAAGGTTTTTTTGACAGCATCATGTCCTAGATCTTCTTGGAGGCATTTGAACTTTAGAGAAAATTTGGTCTTTTCCAATTAATAAAATAACCTCTACTGGGCATTGATTCACCTTCAGTTTTTTTAGGACAATTGGTCCATATAATGGCCTAACTGCCACAATGAAAGCAAATTCACTTTGAGACCCTTGTTATCGGATTCCACCCAACTCTTCCATTGAAACCAAAAATTTGGATGAATGGTTTAAAAATAATCCAAGCTCCACATGAGAAGAGTAAATTATCCACTTTCAATCGTGCATATTCTTTTTTCAATGCGAATTACTTTGCATATCTTACTGCCAACCTTTGAGAGAAAGTCTTTGTCAAAATATTCCACTAACAGATTGGAGAATAACGCACCCCAAGCTGTGAGAAACCAAGTGGTGATATTTGTTACAAATTGGGATCCATTTGCGGATGTGACAAGCAATCGTACCCTATACCTTGTGTTTAGAACTCGGGAGTTTATGGCTGAGCCTGCCGCGAGCTGTTCGAGGCTCAAACTCGGCAAAGCTCGGCTCGATGGGTCTCGGGGCTCGTGAATAAAACGAGCCGATACCACGAGCCTATTGCTAGCTCGGCTCAAAAACTCGTAAGCCGGCTTTGAATATTTTGAATTTATATAGAATATAAATTATTACTAATATATTTTCACACTTTTTAATTGTATAAAATTAATTTTTTAAAACAAACCTTTGCATTAACTAAAGCCCGACCCAAGCCCCCCATAAATTAAATATTAGTGTGTCGTTAAATTTCTTTTGGTTTAAATTGTTGTAGACTTTGTCGTCGTTGATGAAATATCTGAAGAGTATTTGAAATTTTGGCTTTATATTTGATATTTACTTGGATTTGTTACTAGATAGTTTATTGGAATTGAAAGGGTTGAAACTTTAAAATTAAAAGATTAGAAGTTAGAATCATTGAAAATTATTTTTAACAAGCTTTTACACGAGTTTTTAATCGAGCCCTTTAACCGAGCCTTTAAATGAGCACGAGCCTCAAGCCGAGCTCCATTTCGACGATAACGAGCTCGAGCGAGCCCAAAATTTGAGGGGCTCGACGAGTTCAGAGCTCGAGCCGAGCCTAACACAAGCTCGATCTTGGCTCGGCTCGTTAAACAACCCTAGTAGAACGTAGAAGTTATAATTAGTTAAGTTAGAAAACCCGCAGCAATGAAATAATTCACGCCCTATATCGTTAGAGTAACGCTTCCCTTTACTCTCATTTTTACTTCATCACTTCATAAAAAGACATATATACCAATTTTGCTATGAACATCTTTTGATGGATGAGTGTATTTCCAAGGTTGACGAAGTTCCCGAATTCTTTTTCTTAAAAGTTAGAAATAATTGGGCACTTGGATAATCAAGAACATTCATCTGGTGGCTTATATCATCAATATAAAATATCCTCTGTCACAATCAGGTTATTAGCCATTCCCGCTTTCTTGACTTTGCCAACATAGACTAAGTTCTTAAAGGCAATTTGGCCAATTGTGAATAGGAGCGGTTAAAGTGTTCGTGAATCATTCTGTGGTTAGCCCAAACCATATCATAAGCATGTCAACCTTATCTGATCGTGACTGAACAAGATCGAGATAAGTGATTATACGTTTGGGATTCTTCGTAGAATAGCAAGTTGACTCAGTTTCCTCGAAAGAGGGTTGGTGCAAAGAAGTGTTCTCAAGTGTGAAGAATTTAGAGAAGAATTTAGAGAAGTTTTTATTTTTGTCCCTACTTGCATAAGATGTTTTCAAAGTTTCTTTCTCACCAAAAAAAGAATGTTTTTTAAAAAGTATTTTTTTTACAAAAAAAACTCTTTTTTTTTAATATATTAAAGGGAAGAGACATGTGCTAAAGTGTTTTAAGTGGAGTCCACCACCCCCCTCCCTATTATAAAGACTTAGTCTATTATTGTACACGATGTGTGCATTATTTTATTATAATTAGTAGTCTTTGAATTTTTTTCAACTAATACTTAAATCACTTTCAAGATTAAAATTTTCTCTATCTGTACTTTTAAATTTTATTTGTTTTAATCGATATCAAGTTGTTGATAGATTTACATAAAAAAAAAATTATTGCATGATTGATGTGAAGTCATGGTGTGAAGATGTATTTTTACACTTGTGAATTTGTAAATGACTTGATTGGTTGGAAAAATTTTTACAATTGAATTTGAAATTACATTTATATTGAATGAATAGTTTTATGTTGTATGTTATTTTCGGTTATTTCTTAATTGTGAATGGATTCAAGCGTTGATTTTATGAGATAATTCATTTCAATTGACTTGTTTATATTTCATTGCAATTTTATATTATTGGCAAAGGTTTTCTTATAATGCTATTTGGTTTGACATTTGTCTTATTGATTTTTTTGTTTATTTTTAAAGGGGAGGGGGGTGGAAAATTGCCAAGGTAACCATCATCTTTTTGGGATTTAACCGTACCAATACGATGGGTTCCTCTTGGCAGTTACCTAAAGATTTTATTGTAACCAACATATGATGTTACCATAGTATTGTTATTGGTAACACTTTCTTAAATTGCATGGTTACAAAATCCAGTTTTTACTTTTGACTATTGGTTTTTGTTGGTTACCTAAAATATCATTTAGGTAACTAAACAAACTTGATGGTTTCCCTAAACATTATTTGTAACTTAACATTACGTTGATGGTTATAATACGAGAAGTTGCATGTAACCTATAACAAATGATGGTGTATAATATATATATTATATATATATTATATGTTAGAAATTTGTTGAATAACTACCTCTTTTTTCAAAACTTTATAAAAATAACTACCGGATTTTTTTTTAAAAATAACTACCCGTTTTTTTGTAACCCATTAGAAATCACTAACCACTCTTTTTAGTTTTTCAGGCGAATAAGTAGCCGTTTTTAATGTTTGGGTTGAATTGTTGTTGACAGGTTGATCTTTTTCTGATTCCCAGGTTGAATTTGCTGGGTAGCAGGGCAATACCCAATCAACAAGCGTCTTGGAACCTCGCGAGGGCTCATCACGTTCAACGAATTCATAAATTTCTTATTGGGAAATGCATTGTCAGTAAAAATGAAAAAAGAAGCCAAGAATTACCAGTGAGACTAGGAGAGAGAATTGGATGGAGAGAGAAGGAATGAAAAAAGGAGATGAAGCGGACGACGAGTGAACTGAAGGGATGTGCACGGAGGAGTAATGAAACTAACGACTGAGTGAGTGATTTTGAATGGTTGAGTGGACAAATTAAATATGGCGTCAATTTCATTAAACATATAGCGGAAATTAGTCAATTTCACAGGAATACTGGAAATGCATTTAGAGGGAAGAAAAGGACGTTGGGGTCCACTGCTCGGGAAAACCACTTCATACTCACCTTAACACCAAAATGTGGTAGTGATTCACATGGGTTTTCATGAAATGTGGGTAGTCTTATTATTTAGTATTAAAAAAAATCGGGTTAGTTATTATCTAAAGTTTTTGCAAAAGGGGTAGTTTCCAACTAATTTTCATATATATATATATACTATATATATAATATATATTTTTATATATATATATAGTTATATATATATATATATATATTATAATATATATATATATATTATTATATATTATACTATATATATATATAATTATATATATATATTATATATAGAAAGGGGTTACACAAGACTTTCAACATCTGTTGATGAACAGTACACGTTACCCTTTAAACCTTCAATAGTACCCCGGATTAGAAATACAAGTATATAATAGACAGAAATTTAAATCGTGACCGTGCCTCTCCAATTCCTACGGTCAAGATTTAAAAGTTTTTAGTTTCACCTAAGGTTTGTTGTTTTCACATGATCCTATTCCTATATATATATATATATATATATATTATAATATATATATAATTATTATATATATATATATATATATATATTATATTATATATATATATATATATGATATATATGGTTAGGATCCAATGGAGAGAACCCTTTAAAATGAGAAGATGTGAAGAAGAGCAATATAGGCCCTTGATTTTTAAGATGGGACGGTTAGAATGTGCATAACGTTTTATAGTGAATGTCACGAATTTTTCCATGGAATGGTGCATTTTTTTATGAAATGCACAATTTGTATAAAAATTATGCCATTCATGTATAAAATATGCACATTTACTTTTTGGTGAAATAATCTTGACCCTACCATTCAATCTAACCACAGATTGCTTCTCATGCTTCTCATTTTAGGGGTCTTTCTCATTTGATCTATAATTTATAATATATATATATATATATATATATATATATATATATATATATATATATATATATATATATTATATATATATATATATATATATATATATTATATATCCAAAATAATATCTTAACTCACCATAATATTTGTGAGTTACATATAAGTATATAACCAATTATTCTATAGAAATTTCCGGGCAGCACTTCGACTAAAATTAAACACATCCCAAAATATAAACCTGTTTCATAAAACTCATATTTAAACACCGCCAAATCTCATACATATAACATCGATCATTCATCCAAAATGTCAGCTAAAAGTTCCAACTTCCACAAACATAACTAGAAACCATTCCTAATAACTGTGCAACTAACATGAAACTAATACCAATATCCATTCTCAGTAGACTATATTAACAGATCAACTATCTAGCTAGGAAACAAGATATTCTGTTCTGAATAACTTCACCCATTGTTCACGAACCTCGCCATTCTTCCACAGTGTAAGCATTCCTTCTGCGACAAATACCTATAACAGATGGACAAGCCAATAGATCAGATCACTCAAAAAGTTATGACAAAGCAATATAAGAAGTAGCACATAGCTAAAACACGAGCTTAACTTCGACAAAACGTCCATCATTAGCTACCGAAGGGGAGAATCAAATGAAAAGTCTTAGTTATAAATTTAACATCCTGCATCAATAAGTTTCCAAATATAATAGCCAAAGCTGGTCTGACTTATTATGATCAACTAGCTATCAAGTCACAAATTGAAAAACATCCAGACCCAAGTAACTGACCTAGCTGGCTGACCCTACTCCAACACCGGACTAACGCCAACTAGTAATTGACTCAAAGTCAGGAGTAATCAAACAAATATTCACATAGGAATATATGCTATAATACAACAACAACTACAAATTTTTTAATTTGGCAGTCACTATCAAATCATGTATGAGTACTTGAAAAAATGTTAGAGTCAAATGGAAATAATTTATCGTGATGGTGTTAATAAATCATACCATTAGTAGACAGTGCTAAACCACCATCTTCAAGTTCCCTAGACTCGTGAAATTTGTAGTGGCCTTCTTCGACTCATTAAACTGAAACTGGAACACCAGGTAGTCTGCAACTTTCAAAATCTGCTTAGAAGATTAATAGGCAGTACTCTGATTTGAGACAGGTAATGGAAGACTTTTGTATAGTCTCGGCTTGATGAAACCATTGCTCAAGGCACAAAATGCTCGGGATTGCTGACAGGATCTTTTGATTAAGCTTGGAACAAACGCTTCTCTCTTTATTTTTTGCATCTACAAAAAAGACGAAAAGGTTAAATAGAGACAACGTGTGTGAATTTTATGTAACTTTAGTTAGTGACATTATTTATAACCACGGAATAATATGATATAGCCTTTACTCCAGATAAATCAATTGTCTAACTAGAAAGAAAGGTCGACTTGACCTCGTAATAAAGGAAGGGCAAAATGGAGATAGAAAATGATAATGGAAAGCCTGAAACAATTAGAACAAACAACCTAATTCAGAAGGCAATAGTAGACATCATATAGCACAAAGCAGTAGAAGCACATAACAACAGCACGTAGAAGCACAGAACTGCAACTCGCATCGAAAAACAGCAGCAACACGGCACAACAACCGATGTATTACTTACTTATGTTTGCAATAGTAGCTTAGCAAAATGCTTTTAACCAATGTATAATTATAATTTTTGTTTGTAATTTCAGTTTTAATTTAGTTGGGATTAAGATTACTAGAATGAATTAGGCTTTTGCAACACACGACAGATATACAAGATATATATCAAAGATACTTYAAGAGAATTTCAGATTGTATTAGATTTCCAGAATTATTCCTAACAAGGTGTTAATTAGAAGCTTTTTTTGGTGCTTGTGTTTGCCATAGTAGTTTAGCAAAAGGCTATTATAATTTATGTTAGTAAATTTTTTATTTAATTAGGAATAAGATTAATGACATGAATTATGCTTTAACAACACATATCAAATATACAAGATGTCAAAGAACTTTAAATCATAGTTTAACATAAATCATATTTGAWACGAAATTTAGTAAATTCAATGATAAATTCTGCAGAATGGAAAGCCCAACTACTAMAAGGAATTCTTATTCCACACACTTTGAAGGCATTCTTTATTCGGACATAGTTGCAGCCTAACTAGTAGGGAATTAACACTACTACCGCTTAAATGTCATCAATTCAACAACTGCATTAAGAATTTACAATATCTCTAACAAACCCTTTCCGAACAACACACCGAATATTAAACTCTAATCAATGAGGAATATCACAAAGCTCAAAACGAAT
>SNQN01003851.1:30154-41670 GCA_008642245.1 Bassia scoparia | reverse complement strand
CCTGAAAGGTCTATTCCAGAAACACCCGAAACGTGGTGCCAAATTAATGGCCCCAACGTCCAATCAAAGTCCAGTGCGTGAGGTTTCGGGGGACTGGTACGGATTGAATCAATAACCAATCCGCGCATGTACACACACCACCGGCCCTCTACTCCAGAGGCTTTTCCTAATTCCTGTAAACACCGGATTTATGGGACTGCACACAACATTACCGTTTTTAGCACAAACCCGTTCAGCAAGCGTACTTAAACCCTAAAGATTACTATGAAAAGTATGTTCTCTATGTAACACATCACAAGAGAACTACCTAAACCATAGAAATTGTAGACCACTTTGTACTTAAATCATGGTTAAACGGTCCCTAGAAAACCCGGTTGTCCACATCAGTTAATCTGACTCATAAAGCTGACTTCACACATAATTGTCCCCCAGTCTATTGTTAGCCAAAATATATAAAATTATACCCAACATGACACATTGAAGTATCATGACTTCAAAATATACCTATATAAAACTATTTACCCTAAATCTGCAACAAAAAAAAGGTTAGTTTGTAAAACGGAAGACACACGAAAATCTCTCAGCCCTATGAATCACTATATAACAACAAACAACAAATTGTTAGCTTCATGATGAAAAACTGAGCGGCAATGAATCATCTTCGCCCTATGAATGCCTATACGGATGAAGAAATCTGTAGTACTTGACCAAGTGATACAATAATACATCGAAACCGAAATAAAAAGAAAGCGAGAAACAAACAATGAAAAGACATTGAAAATATTATGAAAAACCTACATATTTAATGGAGCGAATTAAAGTCTCAGGTCTCTACATAATGTTTATAAATTACATAAACTCATAATACATGGTTAATCAAGTAAAAGAAGGTGAAAAGATTTTATTGGTGCAGTAATCTACAGAATTCACCTTGTTTTCGTTTGTCAATAACGACGAGAAGAACGCCAAAAGACTCGTGTTTTAATGTGTATTTGTGAGAGAATTTGTGAATAAGAGAGAGAGAGAGACGAGAGAGAGAGAGAAGAGAAAGTGGCGTATGTCTCCCGGGCCATTGTGTGTCTGAAAAACGTGTGTTGAAAACCGACCCATCCCCTGTGTCAACATATGAGCAAGCACAACGGTGCGTTATTTCATAGGCTGAAGGCATACGCTGAGGAGCGTAATATAGCTAGGACAATGAGCATATACGCTTCACCCACACCAAGCTAATGCAGGCGTGCATATACCTCGAAAGCAGACGTATTACCACCGTCCCTCAAAATACGTCCCAAGGCAAGCCATCGTGATAAAATAATATCACATCGAAACCCTGCGCTTAATTACGCTCTAAGGAAGCGATTATACTACGCACGGCTTCTGCGTACATATTAGTGTTCCACAAAAATCTTGAAAATCGATTTATATTTCGGAATATTCTTGCCATATGTCTCGTTTTCTAAGATTACGGGATTATTCTACTGCGCCTCCTTTCGCAAGAAAGTATGTTTCTAGAAGATTCCTACGACATTCCGGCGTTCAATTTTCGAATTATTCATGTATTTTCTGCGTATTCTGACGTATTTAAGACATTGCAAAATCTTCATTAGAAAATCATTAGAAAAATCAGAAAAATAATTTAAAATATGGCGGGATTCAGGAAAAATGTGACGACATGATGAAAAAACAAAACGCCATATGACGAATCTGCCAGTGTAATCTGTCTTGAAAACCTTTTGAGTTTTATGCGAGAAACCGAAAAGAAAATATCTTTTTGCCTTGTTTTTGAACACTTTGACTCATAATTCGGGTGTGACTTGAAACTCTACATATTTCAGCTTTCATTACGAGTTCAATTGTCGTTTTTTCGAGTTCGAATTAGTTGCGACATGTGTATACCTTATCTATTTTAACTCATTGGGGAGACATGTTTTTACGGTGGTCTACAGACCCCCACTTCTGAACTGCAGTCTCGAAGAGACGATAAGTCTCTTCGTACGAGATAGTCAAGTATTCGCGTTCGGGACCGGAGAGCACAACTCCAAGACGTTCTCGCGACCCTTAGAGTACCTTTTCGCCCACGATACCTGCCAAAACAAAGGGTTCAGTTTTACTGTTACCTGCGCCCATGTGCAGGTGTTATGCCCTTGGAAAGCGCCTGGATCTCGGGCGAGCTTTTTCTCGCCTACGGCTAGCTTTGGCTTTCAGGAGATGTGCTTGACGGAACTTCTGTTAGCGGGAGAAGTTTCGCAAGACCCGGAGGTTGTGTGCTGGATTTCATTGTCCAGCGGGAGAAATCGTAGACACGAAGTGCTGCATATATGGAATTTCCTGGTGCGGGAGAAAATTCCAAAACCCGAACCGCAGTGTCGCAAAGGAGCATGTTGTGTGAAGCAAGCCCCCACTTTGACTGAGCCTGGAAGAGACGACAATCTCGTACAGACGCAGTCAAAGTATTTTGATTTGGGACCGAAGAGAACTCAAGACGTTCCTGTAACCTTGAGCACTTGCACCACTCCCCCAGACACACAAACCCATCCTAACAAAAGACCAGAACAGCTCGAGCCCAACCCAAAGGCTACCTGCAAAACAGAGGTTAGTTTTACCTGTCGACCGTGCGCCATGCGTATTTTATACCCTTGGGAAGCGCCTGGATTCCTCGGCGTGCTTTCTCCCTACGGCTGACCTTGCTTTTCGAGGAGAAGATGATGTGATGAAAACCTTCGGAGCGCCCCTTCGGTTGCTCAGGTAGCTTTTCCCTACGGCTGACCTTGGCTTTTCGGGAAAAGAAAATGAATGCAGATGCCTGCTCCCTACGGCTGAACTTGGCTTTTCAGGAAGGAGTAATGCAAGTTCCGTCGTGAAGCGCCTCATTCCTCGGAAAGTTCCCTACGCTGACCTTGGCTTTTTCGGGAGATGCTGATGTTATGGTTGCCTTCCCTACGCGCTGACCTTGGCTTTTCGGGGAAGACGTAATGGTAAGCTTCTGTCGTGAAGCCCCGCCTCGTTCTCGGAAGTTCCCCTTACGGCTGAGCCTTGGCTTTTTCGGGTGAGAGTTGTGATGTATGTGCCTTCCCCTACGGTGAACTTGGCTATTGTCGGGAGACGTTAATGTAAGTTCCGTCGGAAGGGCCTCGTTCCTCGAAGGTTCCCCTACGGCTGACCTTAGAAGAGCTTTTGGAGGAAAAGTTGCGATGTAAGCAACACATCGCGGTATAGCGAAGTTAAATGCCGTGATAGGCGATCGTGCGAGTGATGATATGATCGCTTTGGTGACAGCGCCTCGTTCCTCAGGAAAGCTTCCCTACGACTGACCTTGTTTTCGGAAGAATGTTGGCGTGGAGCAACAATCGCGTTATAGCGATGAATGCGTATAGGCCTGTGAATGAATGAATTCCTTTGGAAGGCCTCGTTCCTCAGATGAACCTTCCCATACGCTAACTCAATAAAATATAGAGAGGATATGAGGATATTTTTATAGTGCAATATTGATTTAGTTCCAAAAATAATGCTTAGAGAAAATGAGCGGGAAAGATATGAGGATATTTTTATAGTGCAATATTAGTTTAGTTTCAAAAATATATGTCTTCTCTATTTCCATATATTTTTACATATCATATCAATATAGAATAACGATGGGATATTTCCGATCTTAGCTACTCTCTATCATTACAGCAAGGTACGGTCATAACAATATAGATCATTGATGGAATATAAAATGTAGACTAATGATCACACTTATTTTCTCTATGTTAATGTTATATTTTTTAAATAAAATGTATAATCGTAGAATAATAAGCCTTTTCCAAATTGTAACTTAATTTTATAATTTTAAAATAAAATATAGAGAGGATATGAGGATATTTTTATAGCGCAATATTGATTTAGTTCCAAAAATAGTGTTTAGGAAAAATGAGCGGGATAAAAATGTCTCACAATGCAACATGTGTCAGTTTTGGAGTGAGGGTGAACTGTGTTTTAGTATAGTTATTGATATACCTGTATTTTTTATTCATATGAATCTGATTTTTTGTATAGATTTTCCAAGTATATATTAATACCATGTTTGCAAAATTTTTTTTTTTAAAAAAAATTTGCATATGACTTTTATTATTTTAGCAATTGATATTAACTACATCCTCCCTCATCATCATATGGATGTTTCACATAAAATTCATGTCACTTCTACTTTATTTCATTTTGTAGCATATTATATCAATTTTTAATTAGTGGGGGTCCACTATATAGGACATACTTATACCACTTGCAACACCCATATGCCATTATTTAATGTAATTTATTTGTTTCTCTCTTCAAACTAATATTACTAGGTTTTTTATGCACGCGATGCGTGCACTGATATACAAAATTACAATTTATAAAAATAGTTCTAAAGTAATAATTTATAAACCATGTATTACAATTTAAAATAATGATGTGATGTAACAATTATGGTAGTATTTTTGGCACGCGCGCGATGCATGCGTGGATTTTTAGAGTTAATTCATAATCCATCTACCAACATATTCTTCAAAGTTCAAGTAGTTAACCTCTAGTTATATTGCATCTTAGTTTCTTTTACTTTCTTGTGTGTATCCATAAAAAAACCCACCGCCTATAGTAGGTGGGCGTCATTTATTTTGCATCTGACGCATACAAAAACTTCGGTAATAGAAAGAAAATCATTAGATACAAAACATTTTTCCTATCTCTATTATATAATAGCTCCATATTTTTTGAGTAATTGTATAAGATCGTGTATATTACATCTGTCTCTTATACACATCTAGATGTGTATAAGAGACAGATATAGGACATACTTATACCACTTGCAACACCCATATGCCATTATTTAATGTAATTTATTTGTTTCTCTCTTCAAACTAATATTACTAGGTTTTTTATGCACGCGATGCGTGCACTGATATACAAAATTACAATTTATAAAAATAGTTCTAAAGTAATAATTTATAAACTATGTATTACAAATTAAAATAATGATGTGATATAACAGTTATGGTAGTATTTTTGGCACGCGCGCGATGCATGCGTGGATTTTTAGAGTTAATTCATAATCCATCTACCAACATATTCTTCAAAGTTTAAGTAGTTAACCTCTAGTTATATTGCATCTTTAGTTTCTTTTACTTTCTTGTGTGTATCCATAAAAAAACCCACCGCCTATAGTAGGTGGGCGTCATTTATTTTGCATCTGACGCATACAAAAACTTCGGTAATAGAAAGAAAATCATTAGATACAAAACATTTTTCCTATCTCTATTATTTAACCTGTCTCTTATACACATCTAGATGTGTATAAGAGACAGATTTTCCATTATCAATATAAAAATTTTAAAAAATCATTTTATTTGATCTTTTTTAAGTGATGTTAATTGGTATTTATTTAAAATGGTCATTAATAAATTTACATAAATAATGCAGTCTTTTTTAATTGGTCACAAAAAACAAAACAACTTACAAAGTACAAACATCTTTTTAAGGATAAGATATACAATTATGCCACTGGATTGATTACAAATTTCCCTAATTTTCCTTTATCAATATAAAATTTTTAAAAAATCATTTTATTTGATCTTTTTAAGTGATGTTAATTGATATTTATTTAAAATGGCCATTAATAAATTTACATAAACAATGCAGTCTTTTTTAATTTGTCACAAAAAACAAAACAACTTACAACGTACAAACATCTTTTTAAGGATAAAATAGACATTTTACGTGGATTCCAATATAGATTATATTACCTTTAATGATAATTTGATGCATATACCATATTTAACTTACTTGTTTAATATGACAAATTCGAAAATGGAAATGTTTTTTTTTTGGTGATATTTCTTAATATTGAATTCATTAAGGGTATTTTTGGTTTTTTGAAGGGGGGACACCATCTTCCTCCCCCCTTCACTTATATAATAGAGATTTTTAGCCCCAAATAGTTTATGACATGAATTTCATGGAACGAATGGAGTAATATGTTCCAAAATTTTAAAATAACTCCCTATTAAATTTTATTCAATTTAACTACTCCGTATCTAATAAATTCCAAAAATTTAAAACCATTACTAGACCCTAATATTTTAAAATCAATACCAATTAATGAATTGTTAAAAAAATATGTTAATGTACTAAAAGGTTATTTAAAAAAAAACATGTAAACTTAGGATCAATCAAATGTAAGTTCGAATAAAATATGTCAATTTAACACCAATTATAGGTTAGGTGCATGAAACCACACAATTCAAACTTAACCGGGTGTACAAAACAACACCATCCATCTAATAATGCTTAGGGTAAAGGACACAGTTTAAAAATTTCAAAAGCAGAACATTAACAACAAGAGAATTCAAAAGTACTATCCAAATTTGATTTTTTTTTTTTTGTTATGTCATGTATCCAAGTAATAATTGGTGCTTATTCTACAAGCGAAACAAAAAAGTCAATCGAGTCGAGGGAGAGACAGAGGAGGAGTGATTAATCTATCGAAATCGTTGGGATAATAGATCAATCAGAGGGCTATTTTTGTCTTTTTCAATTATTGTTTTGATGGACGACATTACAATTTTCACAGACATCCATCATATTATAAAGACATCTTTTAAATATGCATAGACGTGTATTAATTTTACATAAACGTTATTCTTTTGTCTTCTATTTTTCCTTTTACATTGAGGCCCACTTGATCTTCTAGTTTTTAAAATAATTCAAAACCATTTATATATATTTATTTATTGACACGATTATCCCAAGTTCCCAACTATTTTGATACATTCATACTCCTCAAAAGACAAAAAAAAAATGATTGTTAAACATGCATAGTGTGATCACATGGATGATCACATGTGCAAATTATTACTCAAGAATCAAGATACAATTTTTATCTGATCATGATATAGGATAGTATTTGTTTACTCCAAATTTGAACTCTAAGAAATTAATTTTTTTACATAGTATGATAACACGGAAGATCAATTTAAAATTGAAAGGGACAAGAAGAGTGTGAAAAACGAAAAACGTGGACGAAAGAATAACAAGATTATATAAACATACATCCCGCCAAAACCTTAAAAGACATTACATCGATTATGCGAAGAATAATTGGCACGAAAATATAAACAAACCATTTTGTTGATCCAATCTCCATGATGCCTGATTTTGTAGGAGGAAACGTGAGACACATGTAGACATGTAGTCCTACTTGAAATCTTGAACTCGATCTACTATAGTTTAGGAAGTTTCATTTCAATGTTTAATTTGAATACCATGATTATTAGTTTGTTCGAAAATTATTTGAACTTGGATTGGTTGGGATTCAACTCGTTTAGGTTGGGTTGAGTTAATGTGCAGCTAGAGACTTAAAGAACGAGTCACAAGTTAGGCTAAGTTAAAAAAAAAAAAAACCATAAACTATTAGCTCGAGTTACGTTTATTTTAATTTTAAAAAGATTACAAAATTTTCTGCAAGGTAGACTCGAGCACTACATTTTTCTACATGGTGTTTGAGAAAAAAAATAAATAAAATTATATAAAGTGACATCCAACTCCAACCAAAGTACGTCACACATGCATTCGCCACCTAAGTCACGCTGCACTCGACAAAGTTGGCTTATAGCATGTGTAGTTTAAGCGATCGCTAATTGCCTTTTTTTGTGGGGTCCCACCTCTCTATTTGTTTTTTAGGTACATTTTATATTTTTTTATTAATTTTATTAAAATTAATATATTTTTAATATTTGTATCTCAAAATTAATAAGGAAGTATTAAATGGTGATAATAAAATATGAAACAACAAAATAATAAATCATTAATAAATAATAAAATATAAAGATTCCCAAGATCAAAGGGAATATTAGGTAAAAAATAATAATTATGCAATTTGTGCACCATATCTAGAGGAGTCAATTTTTATTTCGACCTGATCTGGAAAACCTAATTAATTCACTACCCGTAAAAAGCGGGCTTTAACAAAATTTTTGAAATTTTAGACCCTTCTAAAACCGTCAATTAAAACCCACAAAACCTATTAATTTTCAACTCAACTATGTTCGGCCCGTTGGGTCAAGCACTTTTTAATATTTATATGATTTGTTGATAATTTCTATAACATTAAATTATTACACCTTTACTACTCCATATTAAATTTCTAAATTGACATTTTGACAATTTATTTGTTGAAAATGATTCTAAAAGACACTATTTAATTATTTTTTATATTTGAGATACAATTTTAGGTATTTTTTAACAAAATATGTTATAAATGTTACATTTAGAAGACAAAAAAATACCGTGCTTATAAAATATAATTCTACAAACCCGTTGGGTCAACCCGAACCCAAAAGATTTGGTCATATACAAGATATCTAAAACATGAACCCGATGACGACCCACAACGAATAATCTGATACCGACATCAAGTTTACACAAGCTGACCCGACCCAACCTGTTTGACACGTCTAATCATATACCATAATATAGTCTGAGCTATTAGTTGCAAAGTGAATAGTTAGTGCTGTTTAATTCTTCAAAGCGATAGTTCGTGCTATTTACAGTAATTTTTTCTTCCACAAAAACTGTACATGGTAGAGTTGAAACTCAACTTTTTTTTTTTTACATGAAACAAAAGAAGAAACTCATTTTGTAATAATGACACCACTCACAAATTCCAAATATAAATAGTGATCATTATAGGTGAAAATCTGAAAATTCGATCCGTGTCTGATTCAATTTTTTGGATATTTGATTCAAAATTGAAATAATTCGAATTGGATATCCGATTGAATTCATTCATAAAGTTCAAAATTGCATACCAATTCGGTATTGATTTTCGAACTTTTAAATATCTAAAAAATAACTGTAAAAAACAAAATATCTGATATCTGACTCATCATTTGAAATTATTACACCCTTTTCATCAAGAATTTTTTTTTAAAAAAAAAGAGAATTACCTCACAGAAATATATTATCCTAAAATTTGAAATTGTCAGATTTCCATTGTATCTGCTTCGAAAATTTTGGATATCGGATAACTTAAAATTTTCGAATCGGATGCGAATATTAAATACCCAAATTTTGGATTTGGATATCCGATTCGTGCTCTCTAGCCAAGTTTTTATACTGATATTGTAATTTGTGGCTAATTGATAATTGTAACACCGCGTTGGTATAACAATGATCAATCACCAAAATAATTGATGTTTGTGCATTGTAGTTCATGTACTTCCTCCGTTTTTAAATAGTTGCAACGAAAGGGTAATTTTTGTAAGATATAAAAAAAATCCTTTGTTGCATCTATTAAAAAATGAAGAAAGTAATTTTTTTATATTTTCTTTTTGTTAAAAAAAATATACTATTAACACATGTGGCATATAAGCCATGCAACGCGTGCAAAATAAGTCTAGAAATTATATATCGGTTGTTCGGCGAACATAAACATCCATTTTTTTTTTTTTGAGGATCGACCAATAGTATCTCAACTTAGTGTTGTGTCTATACTTCCCATGTAAACAAATAAACAAGAACAACCTACGACTAGCATACTTCCAAAATTGGAATAAATTATATATGACACAACTATTTAACAACTAAAATACTAATAACAATTTGGTCCAAGAAAGTTATTTAAATTTAGGGAGACATCGATAAATTATAAAAATATATTTGCAATACTAATCAAATATGTACAGCTGATTTTTAATTTTAAAAATGGAATCCCACGTGTTACAAAATTCGCTTATAAAAACGGTTCATAATGTTTTGAAGCTCAAAATATAGTATCATACTCTATTTTTACGCAACTCCTTTAAACAAAATATGAAGAAAATAACAACAATTCTCACTTCTCAAGTGTTTTTATTTCTCCTCCTCTTAACACTTGCAAGCCCTACTATTGCTCATCCAGAAGTTGGTATGCCTCAAACTTATTAAATTTTTTTAAACGATATTAATTCGTTTTAATACGTGTTTCGATTTACAATAAAGTAGGGAAAATTTGTGAATGTTTAAGATTGTATTCTACACTAAATGTTGCTCGTACAAAGCTTGTTTGTGTTTTACAAAGTACATATGATATGGTGTATGAAATAAATTTGACGCATCTAATCAATTTACTAACCTTAGATTAGATATTGATTGATGACGTCATATTGAAATCTATCATTTTTAATGTGTTTTTGGATTAACAAACATTATCACAATATAGTGTTGTGAGTATGCTTCCCCGTGTGTAAATCGCAACATATATAGTGTAGTGGATATAATTTCCCGTGTGAAATTGAATTTCAATTTTATTATGTTTCTGGATTGACAAACACTATTTGAACAGTGTTATGAATTACTCCCATATGTAAAACTCAAGTTCTTAACACAGTGTTGTGGATATACTTTCCATGTGGAATTGAACTTCAACTATATTATGTTTTTGATTTTACTACCTTTTCAAAAAAGTTTATCAAAAACATTCTATTACATTTTATTTACCAACATCATTACTTTAAAAAAAACTATCAATAACCCTAAAATAGTGGTATTTTTTTAGTTTAGGTTTTGGTGAATACACATAACAAAAGAAACTATAAAATTAAAGGTGGTAAAATCCAAAATCATGCAAGTAATATACCTACACTTATAAAAAAAAATAGTATAAACTTGGATTATTTTTTAATTAAAGAAAAACTAGAAGGTGTTGTTTAAATAATAAAATGCGTTTAAGCCCTAGCTATTTGCCGAAGTTTTAAATGAATTGCAATTATTACCAATAAATTACCAATAATCTTTCAAAAAAAATAAAATAAATTACCAATAAATGTTGATTAAGGTTAAGACTAAGTTAAATTTGTTGGTCAAAACTTACTCTTAAAACATAATTATTTAAATTATTTTTCTAATTTTTTTTTCCATTTTACTAAGCAAACATACTACTCTGTACTACATACCAATGTTCAATCAATCTACTTCCTGATTCCCAAATTTTCGCAATATTTCATGAAAAAACTCTCAAAAAAATACCGGACCATGTTGCAAAGATTTGGGGACATACAAGGAATAGATTTTTAACTTGTATGTACAAAAATATTATTTGGTACATGTTTACTTCAATTTAGTTGTTTTTAGTCAGAGTGTAAATGGACCTTAACCCGGATCAAATTGATCTAATTGATATTCCAATCCAATAAAACAATTGGTCTTACCTACGAAAAAACACACAAAAACACTTAATACGGAGTACTGTATTGTTTTAGTCAAGTAAGTCAATACTTTATTTTGTGCGGACACTCTTATTGAACAGTACTTTATTTTGTACGAACACCCCTATTGCACAATACTTTATTAAGAGTTAAGAATATGTTCAATTCAACTTTTTAAACACTTTCATGTTTTTTTTTAAAAAAAAAAAGTTAGATCAGGATAGAAATCAGGTCACAAAGTTTCAGATTAGATCAACTAATACTAAGAACAAAAAATAACTAAAATAAAATTATATCAGAAAAATTAAACAAACT
>SNQN01003851.1:0-16315 GCA_008642245.1 Bassia scoparia | reverse complement strand
TCTGGGCCTCCTCCTGTTGCAATACTGCACAAGCTGATTCTACAGTGGGCAAAGGAGTTTGAAGTAGCAGCTGACTTCTTTGTGCTCCATAAGAATCATCCAACCCATTAAGAAATTGAAAGAGATGTTGCTCCTCTCTTTCCAGATTCACAGCATCAATGTAAGCAACAGTCTCAGGGCCAATTTGAGCTATTGGTGGGTAGAGTGAGACTCTCAATTTCTTCCCAAAGTGAGTACATTTTGGTATAATATTCACTCACACTCATGCTTCCCTGTTTGGTTTCATACAGCCCCTTATTGAGTCTGTATTTTGTTGCTCTATTGCTCACTGTGAAGCGTTTAGCCAATTGCTTCCAGATATCTTGAGCATTGCTGAAATATAGGACTGATTTCTTGATAGATTCAGTCATTGTTCCATGCAACCATGAGATAACAGCATTGTTGCATGTATCCCACAGTTCTTGCTTCCTTTCATCTTCTTTGTCTCTCTTCACTGAACCAGTCACAAAGCCAAGCTTCCTTCTAGCTGCTAATGCAATCTCTACAGACCTATGCCAACTCCTGTAATTTGCTATCCCTTGAAGCTTTTCAGACACACAAATTGTTTTCACTCGGGTGCAAAAACAAGGGACTGGCTGGATCAATACTTGTGCTTTCCTTGCCTGTCATGTTGATTATCTTCAGCTTGTGGGTTTGGTGTGCAGGTTGTGATTAATGGAGGAAGATGAAGGTGATGATTTGAGTCGGTTTCAAGAACCTGGCTCTGATACCATGTAGAGTTTTCACTCTAATATTAAAGATGCAATCTTGGAAAGAATTGTGTTTGATTGATTTCAATTGAATGCTTATTACAACGGCTAAGGCTACTATATATACATGCAATGTACAGCATACCTAACCCTAAAGTATATACATGACAAAAGAAAGCTGGGCCCCACAGGATCCTTCTTGGATCAAGCGCCCATACATACGAATTGTGGGCTGAATAAGAAAAGCAAAAGGGGCCATTAGGCCTTACTTTTACTTATACTCCCTACATCAGGAGTTCACTTTAATATTTCGTTCGGTTATGATAGATATGTATTGATTATCCTTGGGGTGATTTTCCAATCTCTTGGGTTGTTCAAAATCCCATTATGCATCAAGCTCAGGGCATCCACTTATAATCATAAATTTCCAATTTTTTGAACTCGGGTTAGAATTTAGTTCCCTGCTCTTTTTCCTCACCTTTATGGTATTCGTACTGAAATTTGTATATACTACTTTACATCAATGAAGTTCTTACTAGATAAAGTTTCTTTGATTGGTTAATCTGAAATGGTCATCTGGAAAATGCTCGTGTATGTGCGCCTGAACTATATAAGGCCAGACAGAATGCTGCTTGGAATATGCTGTTACAACTCTTACAAGGTTTGATGCGTATGTATTATGGAAGCAGTAAATAAGGTAATCATTTTTCTTATAAATGAGTACTTGTTATTTGGCTTTCTCAAATTCAGGCTACATTATATATAGATATGATTTATACGATAAGGTAATTCTCAAGATCAATCTATAATTGATATCTTAAAGGTGATTCATATAATATGGTTCCTGTCTACAATTTTCATACTTGCTAGAAAGAGAGTTCTTTAAAAGTATTTCAGATTTACTAGTTTTCATGCAAGCATAGTTAGATCAAAGTAGAATCTGAATTGTAATACAATGTGTCGTCGAAGTCCATGTTTTAAAGCTATATATGTTGCTCACTTAATTTTTGTTTTACTTTGGGAAGGAAATCTTGCAAAAGCTTTCAATATACTTCAAATCTTTCAAGGTGTGCTTTGATTCGAGGTGTTGAAGAAGTGCAGAATAAATCTAAAGCTTGCAAGATAAAGGCCTGCTCACCGTATGGCTTCTTTTTGCTGAGACAGTTTATAGGGAGAGAATCAGAGAGATATTACTACTGGACGGCTGTCCTGACACTCCAAATGCTGTTGTGTTCAAAGTTTCATGGTCTGAAGTCTGAAGTCTAGTGTGTTTCAAGCACGTCGCGTGTTGCTGTAACTGAAGTTGGTTTCTGTCTAATGGTTATACACACTAGTGTGTGTGCTAATAATGGTGTAGCTTCAATGTATAATTCTCAACTGTCTATAGTCTATTGATCTGTACCTGCAAATGAAGAGTTCTCCTCCCAAACGCTTCCTGGAAGGTGGGGGGAGGTAGAATACTGATGCGATTTAAGGTATTTAGATCAAGTTACCGAAAAGTCGGGTTCTTTTATGTTTCATAGTTTTGTTATTCACTCCATAAGGTCTGTAATCTTCGTTGTAACCTCTATTCTAGATACAAGTAAAATTTCAATTGTCCATAAACAATTGCAGCCTAATTTGTGGGAATAATGTATTATATTTGCAGCATTAATGTACTTGTATATCTTGCAATATCATACCGCTGAATATGCATAGCGAGACTTTCTAATATATGTGATCTGATGATAATTTGCCATCAAAACATAACGTTGTTGATCTGTATGTCTTCATCAAGCATAACTTTATTTCTAATCTTTAGTACTGCTGTACGAGCGTATTGGACTATTGGTAACATGGTTTGTAGAATAAAGTCAATGAATTGTCACCAATACTCACCATGCTTTCAGGACCACACTTTAGTTGTTGCCTTGTTGGTAGCATAAATTTGACATTTAACTATAATGATTGTATGATCCTGTTGTGGCCTAGTGGCCGCCAATTTTGACGCATAAGGCCCTGTTGTTTTGGGTTGAACTGAAGTTGGCTAAATTGGTCTGAAGTGTGCTGAATCGAACTGAAGTTAGTTGAAATAGTTGAGGTGAGTTGAAATTTAGTGTAATAATTAATTATTAACATTAATTAATGATATAGAATAAATATGACGATGAGAATAATAAAAATAGTAGTAGTAGTAGTAATAATAAACCATAAATATAAATAAATGAAACAATATAATTAATAATTGATAGGCGTGTTGCGCACCTTACAAAAATATCCTAACTTTTCCTCCTAACTACGTAGTCGGGCAAGCAAGGGTCGAAACTCAAGAGACTAATTGGTTCAAAGTGGTTGTATTGACTTCAATTAGAGCTAAGCAAGCAATCAAAATAAGAGGAGATTGATGTAAACTAAAAAGAAATAAAGCAATTTCAATCTAATTGGGAATATCAGTAATTAAAAGCAATTCTAGGTTTAAGAATTCCCACTAATATGAATTAACTCAACAAGCAATTCCCTTTTCCCTTGATTAATTAATCAACAATTCATAGGATGGAAGCGCCCTAATAATACTAATGATTTCTTTCGATCAATCAAAAGCTTCCTTAACAAAGCAATCCTACCTATTTTCATGGAATCAAGCATTTTAAGGACTTTAAGCATAGCATCCTAGAATCCTAACAAATTTCACCATCTACTTTCGTGATGGTTTCCTTTATCTCAATTTAGAGTTCAAAAACCAATTAAGAGTCAACTTTCGTTGCAAACCTAATCACATTCATCCATTATTATTTCTAATCAAAGAATGATAATAAAACCAACTCTAAATTGAAAGAATTGTAAATTAATCAAGGTTGGGAATTGGGAATTCAATTGCAAGTCAATCCATATTAGAGTTCATCCTAACCCTAGAATTTGGGGAAACTACTCACACATAGCTATTGAATAAACAAAACTAAGATTGAAAGATAACATGATTAACAATAATAAAAAGAGAATAGAGATGAGAAAACAATACTTGAATTGATGAAATTGTCAAAACAATGTTGAAAGTACCAAAATTGAGAGTTGTGTGCTCAAAACAAGGAGAGAGAAAGCTTCTTCTATCAACCAAACTAATATTGAAAAGTATGTAAAAGAATAGAATGAAAAACTCTATGTAAAAACCTATTTAGATGCTAGGAATATGAATAGTTTTCTACATCAAAGAAGGGGCCGCAACCAGGGTGTGGCAAGTGATTCTAGGCCACAACTAGGTTGCGGAGTGGGCTGCCAATACTCCAAAACTCATCAAAAATCAAGTGGCCGCAACCAGCTTGTGGCAAACTAGGTGATTTCCACAACCAGGTTGCGGGGGAGCTTCATGCATGAGCAATTCTTTTGAGCTTTTTTGCCAATATAAGCGTCTTGAATCATCCGTTCTTTGATCAACATCCGATTAGCTCTACATGCATCTCCAATAATCCTAGCAAAAGCACCTAAAACCTACAAAAACAAAGCAAAACAAACACGAGAAAAGCAATAGCAAAATATAAAGTATAATAGCTCTAAAAAGGTTGAAACTATGGGAAAAGAAAGATGAAAATACACAAATTTAGCATAGAAATATGAGTATAAAATGGTGTTATCAAATTCCCCCACACTTAACCTTTGCTCGTCCTCGAGAAAAGAAAGCAAAACAAGAAAAAATAATCTAGAAAGCAATAAAACCTATACTCACTGTCGTAGGAATCACGGTCACTTTTAGTGTAAATGACAGGCCATTTAAACCTCCTAATCTCTTAGGAGGATGAGTGTGCTCTCGTGAGGGTTTCCAAAGAGATTAACCCACAACTCTAAATCCAATCAAAGCAAAGGTTTTCAAAAATCCACATTTCTCAACCAAGGATCAAAATAGAGATTATAGGGACGCTAGTGTGCACTCAACCGTCATGCCTAAGGAAATAAGCAAGCTAGCTCACCCCCGAAAGAGTGATCACAAATGAGCGTTTGAGGGCCCAATCAATCGTGACTAAACATCCCTCACTCCTTACCAAGACATCCCTCCCCAACCTCAAAGGCACAAGACAATGTGGCGTCTCATAGCTCGAAATAGGAGAGCTCAAAGATACTCAAAGTGAGTGTAATCAAGCAACTCTAGCACATGTCTTAAGAAACATACTCACGGTTTCCTCCATTATACGACTCAACCATCTAGAGTTAGAAGGACTTATGGGTTGTAATGTTAGGCTTAAGGTAGGTAGGGAAAGAAATTTGGCTGTGGTGCTCTTCCTAGTCAAGTGAAGCTTTACAAAACAAGAGCCAAGTCAAACCAAACCAAGGGAAAATTGCTTCCCCAAAACTCAATCACTACATACAAATAAGGAGCCAGAACCAACTATATACAAACCCCCTCTTGCTTTTCTACCTTGAACACTAACTTTTTGGGAATTTTTTTTGTTTTCTCTTTCTTATTTTTTTTGAATTTTTGAACTTATATATACAAGGGGTTTAAGCTCCAAACAAATGCACTAAACAAAACTCAACCACTTATCAACATTGAAAACTTAGCACTTTACAAGCGTAACACCATTTCACTTGACACTAAGGGTGAATCAAACAAAATTTGGCTAAGGCTCATAGAGTAGGCTGACAAGAAGTGGAAGCTCAAATGGGTTGCAAATGTTAATGAAAACCCAAAAACCCAATTTTAATGAAAGAGGAAAAAAATTCAAATAGGTGAACGAAAAATAAAATTTTTGTGTTCCCATACTTCCCCCAAATGAATGCCTTCATAATCCCCTAAATCGGTTCGGTCAAAATCTCGGAAAACCATGAGTTTGCAAATTGCTTAACAATGACAATAGTAGACCCTCGATTGTGTTTATGACTTTAAAGTGCTTAGGGGCTATAGAAATCAACTCTTAACTCACATGGTCAAAAGATCAAATGTCACAAATCAAGACCTCGACATAGGTTGGGCTACACCCGGCTTGGCCTAAAAGGCTCACCACCTTGGGTACCCATGAGTGAGAGAATGAAAAGTCCGATTGCTACGAGTGACAAGCAAACCCCTTAAGTTAATCAAGCCAAGCACACAAAACTTAAACCCAATCTCAGAGATCCAAGGTCGAGATAAAACCATTCATCCACTTTGCTTTGAAGAATTAGGAGATATTTTTTGTGTTTTTTTTTCATTTTTTTTATTTTTTTTTTTTTTTTAGAAATTGAAACTAGTATATACAAAGGTGCAGTATCCCTCCCCCACACTTGAAATTTGCAATGTCCACAATGCAATATCAAAGCAATAAAGCACTAAATCAAGGGAAAGAGATACTCACAAACCCTCTCTAAGGAGGGGGAAGAGAAGGGTGGGAGAACCCTTGTGAATGCAACCAAGCACCAAAAGCAGTGATAATGCCAGACATGGAAGCCAAATCACTCCGCATCGTCGTAATGTCAGTCTTCAACTCATCAAAAAAAGCTTGCAAAGTCGCAAGTGTTGGCATGGGCAACGAGGAATAAATGGTATCAACCTCGGGAGGAGAGGGTGGAATGGGTGGTTCGAGGGGCAATGGAGCTTGAACTTGCGACCGCAACTTACGAAATGACCAATTGCCTTGAACACGTAAAGTCATCGCCTCAGGAGAAGGCAACTCTTCCGCCTCATCAATTCTCAATTTCCAAAGAATGGTGTCATCTTTCTTGTGAATCCAGCCCATAGAGGTACAAGCAGAGATATCAATAGAATCGACCCCTCAACGGAACCATCATGTAAAAGACGATCTTGATGACCCAAATGTAAAGCAATTGGGGTAATAAGACCACCTAGAACAATAGCGCCACTAGTTGTCTCCGCATTAACAATAGACATCATTTGCCGAATAAGAAAAGCACCAATGTCGATGGGTTTGGCACAAAGCATATGTTCAAGCATGTGTAGCTCATCCCTTCGAACCTTACTATTCTGCTCACGACCAAAGATAGTATTGGCGAGCACCTTATGAGCATAGCGAAGTGCAAGATGACGAATGAGAGAATTGGGACTTCCCTTTGAGTCGAAAGCATCTCCCGAACCCACTTGCCACCAAAACTTGTCAACGTCCCAAAACTGTGAAGTTAATCTGGGACCACCACTAGGCAAACTAAGGACCTCATCAAGGTGAGATAAAGTCCATGTATGCTCCACATTATAAAGGAGAAAATTATCACAGTATCGCACTCTGGCTTCACATTGGCTTTTAAGGAGCTCAAAAACTCAAGTGTGACTCTTTTGTAAGTCGGACACTTGGTAGTGAGAAGATCATAACAACCAACATTTGAAAAGAGCCAACGAAGATCATCCTCTATACGCAACGCCTTAAGAGCATCAATATCACAAAAACGAGTAGTAGAGACCCCTCTCCTAAACAACTTTTCATAATTTGCCTGAAATTGCGCATCACCATTAAAATCAATATCATAGTAGTCGATCACCACTTCTTTGTTGGCCTTAGGAGTCAAAGAAATCTTTTTCTTGCTAATAGGAGCATAGGAGAAGTAGAGACTTTCTTAACAGAAGTGGACTTGGCTTTAGAAGTAGAACTTGAGATCGTTTTATTTTGTCGAACACTTGGAGTGCACCATGAGAGTAGCAATAAAATAAAGATAAACTCAATTTCACACCCACTCAAGTCAGAAATCACAAGTTCACAACCAAAACGTCCAACATACTAATTCACGCACAAAGTTGAAGGCCAAAATAATGTCAATCAAACCAATGCAATCCAAGCAAATTCAGTGATGATTATTGCCCAGAATTTTTTGTCCAAAGACTCGCCAAATGCTCAGGTAATAGTTTACTCATCAACAATAAAACAAAATCTCCAAATTAATTGACAAAGTTAGGGTTTTTTTGTATTACCAAAAGCGGTGTTGAGAGGGGCTGCGATGAGTGGCGAGGGGCTGCAGGTGGATGTAGGTGACGGCGGTGGGGATCTACGGTGGCAGAGGAGCGTGGCAGGTGGCAGCACAGTGGCAACGCAGGTGGTAATGCAGGTGGCAGAACATAGGAGAGAGTGCGAAGCCCATTTTGTCGTTTGCTGGTTGCTCCGCTGTTGGTGGTTGTTGCTGGTGGCTGCTCGACGGTGGTGAAAGGGTGGGGTCACCGGAGTAGAGGAGAGATATGAGAGGTGATGCTGACCTGCTTTGGTATGCTACTGTTGTTGTGCGTTGTACGGCTTGTACGGTCTGTCTCCTCTTTTTATTTCTTTTTCCCTTTTTTTCGGATGTTGTATTTACAGTAAACACCACAACCAGGTTGCAGTGTTTGGGCTTTCGCCACAACCGGGTTGCGGTGTAAAGTGATTTACCACTTGCTTATTACTCGAAAATATGACTTGACGCAAATGCAAATCACTGTACAAAAGTTTTTTCCTCTCTCTGCTCTCTAGATTTCCCTTTAAACCCTAGTTTGCAAAGTAGAGTTCTTCCTGCCTTCTTTGTTAATCAAATTAAGGATCATCTTATTGTCTTTTGTTTATTAAATCTTTCCCACGAGTTTCTTCTCTATGGTTCTTTGGTGTTTAAGTATGGATAAATTGGAACATAAATTACAAAGGCTCTCAATAACGGAGGATGAAGATGAAATTATCGAGTGCGATGGGGACGAGGAGTCTAATATTGTCAYAGGCAAATTACAATTATGTTTGATAGGAAAGATCTTAACAGAGAACCCATTTAGCATGGAGGCAAWGCAAAATTCGATGAAAAACGCTTGGAGATTGGCAAAGGGAGTTGTGGTACGYGAAATTGATTCTAAAGTCTTTATTTTCCAATTCTTCTCTCTAAATGATAAGTTGAAKGTATTAGATGGCGGCCCCTRGACTTTCCGAGGGTCTCCATTATTGTTGSAAGACATTGTTGAAGGTCTCCAACCTTCTGAAATACATTTCACAACCATTCGATTCTGGGTACGTGCTTGRGATAYTMCACTAAATAAACAAACTTCTTYAATRRCTAAWTCCCTTGCGAAGAGTATGGGAGATTTTATTGAGTTTGATACATCGGACCCAGTAGGATGGAGCAAGTATATGAGATTTCGAGTCGATATTGACCTTAAAAAACCCCTGAAACGCTAGACTAGAATTGCAACTTCGAATGGCCCGAAAGTGGTGAWGTTTACGTATGAAAGGMTCATGGACTTTTGCCACGCATGTGGTTGTTTGGGACATACTTACCAGCAGTGTTCTAAGTATGATGAAGACATGCCAACATCTGAGTTACCATATGGCAGTTAGATGAAAGCTTCGCCAAGTAGAGGGAGATTTATTGATTCAAAAGCTGAGGAGGATACGAGAAAGTGCTTAGAACTTCAGGAAAATCTGAAAATAAGCAAAGCACGTACAAAATTAATTTTCGAGGATAATAACCAATTGAGCTTACATTTGRGTGAACAGATCTCTACTACAGTGGGCAGAGAAGGGGCGAGTGGCYTGTGTAACAATGAAACAGAGGAGAATAATATCGAGGAAGAGATTATTGATGGTGCTACCTTAAGATTATCAATACGAGGAAGAGGGGAGATAAGCAAGGGCACAACTCAGGAGACTAAATTTGTCAAAGGCAAGAACGTAGTAGGAAAGGGCTCTAACTAGAATTCTCTAAATGATATGCAAGATATGCAAGTCGATGGYGCGGGCAGCCAAAATGCTCTTCAGGGCCAATGAATATTCTCTCTTGGAACTGTCGTGGTTTAGGGAACCCGAAGGCGKTCAGTGCGCTTAGGCGTATTGCTATCACTGAACAACCCCAAATGTTTTTTTACAAGAAATGAGACTGCATACTTATGAGGTTGAACGTCTAACATCCTAATTAACACGATTGTTTACTATGCATCCAAGGGTGAATAGGCAGAAGATGTGCTTTCCTTCTGCCTGTTACAACACCCCGCAATTCTCATTACCTTCATCATCAACTGTCCTCTTAACAACCACCATTACCTGTCAGTACGAAGGCCGACAACATGATACGAGGATTACTCTTAAGTTTATGGACTTCCGAATGACTCCCGCAAATAAACATTCAACTTGCCCAACTCTTGAACATTGGAGAAAGATACACATTTTAAAAACCCTCATGCGAAAGATTGTTAATGAATAGGAATATCTATGCCGGAAGCAACTCACAGCAGATGACGGACCTTTGATTTTTCCTCTTCGCTCATTTCGTGTCTCTCAATGGATGCAATTTGGGTAGTAGAAAAATTAAATATATACCTCGTACAGTTTAACATGGAAAATGTCAAGGGGTCTTATCGAACCTATACAAACAAGCCGATTTTTCATTAATCAAAGCTGCCCCCACAAGACTAGCTACTATGGGATCCTTTTCCATTTAGAAAACAAAGGTATGATCACCTTTCCTTGGAATCACTGCTGGCAATGTCCGGGGTCTTCATCGATGTGTCCTACCTCCAACCACCCAATAGAAAGAACCGTGTTAATTTCGAAAAAACCTGTCTTATTTACGGATATAATGTAGAAATATCTGTGCACTCATTCTCTAGGCAGTCTCTCAGAGTGGATATTAACAATGCTCTACAATAAAGTAAACTGTTCGCCTGGAGTAGAGAAAAGTTTGGATTAACAGACATTGAGCTAAACATTGCCAAATAAAATAAACGTTTAATGACACCCTAGACGAAATAGATTATGCGCGCGAATGACGAAGCAATTACACACTTAGGCATTGTGGACCACGAGAGATCGTATTATGGAAACAACAAGTCGACAGAAAGTTTACAATCATGGGAGATAAGAACAACAAATTTTCCATAACTAAAAACGAGCACAAAGATTCAAACGTAATAATATTTCAATGAATAACACGAATCGCTCCGTACCAAATTGAGACAAGCCAGGAGATGGATACTGGAAGTCTTGTAAAGCATTTGATGAGCTTTTTACTAGTATTGGTGAATTGGATATGGACCATTTTGTCATTATCAACCAGTG
The DNA here is from genome assembly GCA_008642245.1 of Bassia scoparia. Taxonomy (NCBI): domain Eukaryota; kingdom Viridiplantae; phylum Streptophyta; class Magnoliopsida; order Caryophyllales; family Amaranthaceae; genus Bassia; species Bassia scoparia. Next base: position 5,613 of record SNQN01003851.1, on the reverse strand, counting down.
TGTGACTGAAACATGCAGCACATACTAGTCTCTGGCGATGGGGGTTATAACGCTCTTAAACCAAATGCATCCCACAAAGGCCTTGCCCGGAACGTATGTGCGCTTTATTTTATCAAAATTTTGGTCCTTAATATGGTCTGAATTGACTGCAAGGTGCTTGCTATTTTAAATGGGCAGATGATTTGGCTTATAAATCAGACTACATTCTCATTCCTAAAAAAATAGTCGATGAAGTCTCCTATTGTTATAACCATAGTTCTGTAATGTTTTTATAAGCTCTCTCCAAAATCCGCAAATCCTTAAAGCCTGTTTACCTGATATAATTCATGAATCTCAAAGTCGGTTTTGTCCGAAAGGTTAATTATAAATCTTCTAATTGCTTTTGAGTGTTTCATATGAAAAAAGAAGAAGGGAAAGGGGGGATTTTGTGGTCTTAAACTTGACATGAGTAAGRCGTATGATAGAGTTGAATGGGCATTYTTGGAGAATATTATGCTTCGGCTTGGTTTCCCASAGGCTYTTGTGACTGTTATCATGAGCTGCGTTAGTTCCACTACCTTGTCGATTCTTGTAAATGGCCAGCCTACCCATCCTTTCAAMCCATCTAGAGGGCTTCGGCAGGGTGACCCATTATCTCCATTTCTTTTTATTCTCTATGCTGAAGGCTTATCTGCTCTACTCCGAGAGRCCGAAGCTAAACGRGAAATTCATGGCCTAAAAATAGGTAAACGAGTAACTCCTGTTTCTCACTTACTGTTTGCTGATGATAGCCTTCTGTTTGTCCATGCAATTGAACAGGAAGTGGATAATGTCTTGGAAATACTATCAATCTATGAAGCTGCTTCAGGCCAAAAATTGAATATTGAGAAATCGGAGGTGTCCTTTAGCCGAAACATGAGCGAACAACGAAAAGACATCCTTCGGACGAAGTTATCTTTTAAGGCTGTGGACTATCATGAGAAATATTTAGGTCTCCCAACATATGTGGGGAGATCTAAGAAAGCGATTTTTCAAGCAATTCAGGAGCGTGTTTTGAAGAAGCTGAAAGGTTGGAAGGAAGGTTTCCTTTCTCAAGCGGGGCGTGAAATTCTGATAAAGTTTGTTGCTCAAGCAATCCCAACATATGCCATGYAGTGTTTCTCTATCCCGAATGCTATTCTTAATGATATTGAAAAGATGTGTCGGCAATTTTTCTGGGGGCAAAGACATGAGGAGAGGAAAATGGTGTGGATTGGGTGGGAGAAGTTGTATCGATMAAAAAAAGAGGGTGGCCTTGGTTTTAGAAATTTACAAGCTTTTAATAWGGCCATGTTAGCTAAACAAGCATGGAGGATAATGACACGACCAGATTCGTTGGTAGCAAAAAATTTCAAAGGAAAATATTTTCCTCATACCTCTTTTCTATAGGCTACTATTAGCCCTTCGTCGAGCTTTACATGGAAATCTATTTGTTCAACGAAGGAGCTCATTTTGAAGGGTGCAAGATGGTTGATTAGCGATGGTTGCAGAGTAGATATTTGGTAAGATCCTTGGGTCTCAAAGCTCCCAAATTACAAGGTCTTTTCCCCACGTACACATGAGGAAGGTGGACCATCTTTAGTTCGTGATTTGATCYTGGATAATCAGTGGGACGAAGAYTTAATTGCAAGCTTGTTTACACCATGGGAAACTCAGGCGATTCTGGCTGAAGTTCTTCCTTGCAGTGATCAATGGACCTGGGCATGCTCAAAGAATGGCCAATTTAGCCCTTAATGCTCGACACAAGTCTGCTGTTGGGTCCTCTGTTTCGCATGAACATAAATTATGGCAGCAGGTTTGGGACTCTAAAATTCCTCCTAAGGTTCGATTATTTGGTTGGAAAGTGCTCCATGATGGTGTTGYTGTGCGAGATAATCTTCGAAAGAGGGGGATGTTAATTGATGAGGTATGTCCRGTTTGTGGGGAGGCAAGTGAGACACTCACTCATGCTTTATTTACTTGCGAGGATGCTCGGTTGATTTGGCTTWCTTCCGCTTTAAGGCTTGATGTTAGGGAGATGGATAATCGGTCCTTATAGGACTGGCTGCAGTTTCTTTGTCTCGGTTCAAAGCTAAGGAACGGTGGTCTGTATTTTTTAGTATTTTGTGCCATATATGGCTGAAACGTAATCTTTGGTGCTTCGAAAATCAATCATGCCTACTGCAGCTTGTTTCTATGAGGGAAATTAACTTGGTTGGTGCCTACGAGAAAGCCTTGGAGTGTGTCAACCCTGCTCAGTCTCCTCCTCTAGCCCATAATACCCCATGCAATACTAAGGCACCTCAACTGGTAGTATAAGGCTAACTCGATCTGCATTCTTCATAGAAGGATAATGGCTCGGACATGTTAGCAGACCGCATTAAGGGTGATGTTATGCTAGCCGTTGACCTCCTGGTTGTTTCATTTATTGGCCGAACTTGCGATGAGTCTTCTCCAACGCCTGGGATCACGTCCAAGGATTATTGCCTCAAACCGATTTCCTCAATTTTATAACTCACTTCAGAAAAATGCAAGAGGTTCTTCCCTATGTCTTACTTGTCCAGACAGTTCTCCATTTGTACTCTTGCAATGTGTTTCTTCTCCTTTGTTAAAGAGGAAGAGAATAAGTTGTCATTTTTAGCTCTTTTAGTAAGACTTTAATTCTTTACTGTTTCGGATGAAGAGCTCCATTAGAGATTCTTCCCTTGTATTCTATCACTTAATATAGTTCTGTATAGTTTGTCCCCGTAAAAAAAAGAAATCATACTGACGCAACTCTCGTGTACTTGAACGCCACTATACTGCAACCTCCTTCCGAAGCTTTTTCTAGTATTTTGCTCATGAAATCAAAATCTGTAGAAAAAAGGAATTAAACTGCACAAAAACAAAAATATCAAAGAACACACTAAAATTACCCAAAAAAAAAACACTAACTATAAAAAAAACTATCAAAAAATAAACATTTTTGATTCTTTTTTGATATTCTATGATTATTTCTTTTTCCTTAAATTAAAAAGAAAATAAATAAAAAAATAAAAAAAATTAGGAATAGGACTTGGGGCGCCCTCCCTAGAAGCGGCTAGTTTTAATTCATCTACTTGACCACCTTGGTGCTAATTAATTGAGATCGAAAGGGAAAAATCTTCCGTCAATAGGCTCGCCTTCTCGATAATGCTGAGACGTGACCATTTACCTTAAAAGAACCACGGTAGCTTCACCCGAACCTGGGGTGCAAGCCAAGCCATATAAAAAACCATTCTAGAATTTAAAAGGAGGGCGCCACGCATCTTCGAACAAATTTCCAGAAATAACTTCAATCTAGATTGAATGAGCAGAGAGACCAGCTGGCCCCGTCATAAGATTCACTCTCTGGTGCCTGCGTATCATCCACTTGTTCTGTGCCTGGGTACAACTTGGAGTGTTCATACGCTTCAAAACGAGTCATCCAGGACTCATTAGTGTAACAATCTTCTTCTCACCCCCCTGCAAATCAAAATTTATTTTGATATGCCTATTACGCACGATGATCTAATCAACGAAGATGACACAATTTCCTATAGACAAGCCTATACAGAGTTGCTCCCAAGGCGTTGAAAGCAGTTATATACGCCCAAATGCCATCATCAGATTTCATGGACCAACCCCTTGATCCCGCAATGTCTTCCTAAGATTAGCTCGTTGATCTCTTCTATTAAACTCTCCACTTGCCCACTAGTTTGGTAAAGAGATCAACTCGGGGGATATTTACTCCATAATCTTCAACATAGCCTCAAACCTTCTCAATAAAGGGTTTTCTCCGATCACTAATCAAACTCGCACTCCGAATCAGGAAAAATTTGTCTTCTAAAGAACTTTTGAACCACAAGAGCACATTTTTAGATGCTAATCTGTACCACTTCACACGTACGCGAGACAACAACTAAAGCACCATTCCCGATGAGAAGAAGAAAGTCCCATAAAATCAATGCCCCACACATCCAAATAATCAACTCAAGAATGCTTACTATTTAGTACATTTCATCCTCCTTGAAGGTCCAGTCCTTTACAACGATCACAAGACCCGAAAAAAGCTAACATCCTTAACAAAGGTGGGCCAATTAAAACCGCCATTGGAGAAATTTGCAACAAGTTCTGTTATTTGATTTGGCCTCCAAGGTGAATATACAATGAAAACAATTGAATCCACCTCCCTCTCGGAATGCACTCTCTAATGATCCATCCCCCATCCTTATTCATAGAGAAAAGACATCCCAAAAGTATCCTTCACCGTCCTTAAAGAGAGGTTCGTCCTGTTTGTGGGGAGAATGACGGGGGATAGGGGGAGGAAACTACTACCAAATAGTTGCTATATCAGCCATACTAAGGGAGGGAGCTCTACTAGCCAAGAATCCAAAGACGAAGATGATCGATCGTGAAATAAATTCAACAATGTAAGCCGGCTCCCGTCTTCGATCATCAAGGTAACAATCGGAGAAAGGGTGATCGGCGGGGGGAGCAGATCGATGTTTGCCCACCCTTCGTGTCCTTAATCTCCAAATTAAATCTGGGCAGCAATAGAATCCATCAAATAAAACCGGCTTAAGCATCTGTCTTGCTCCATTGCGAATGACTTCAACGCCCCATGATCAGTGAGTAGAGCAATCACCTTGGTCACCCAACGAGATAGGATCGAAACTCCGCATGACAATACCGAGACGGCCGAATAACTCCTTCATTGTTCATTAGGTAAATTGAGCTTCCATTCAATAGTCTGCCCTTGTTAATAAAGCTATGAGGGGTACCATCCTTCCCTGACGCCGAGACACGAACACCTATAGCATTCGGGTCACTGCATCACATGAATCTACAAAGTAGGATTCCAATTGGCGGGTGTTGAGGATTTGGGGGGGGGGGGGTGGCCGATATTAGGAGGCATTATTAACCTGTTATAAAGCGCTCGAAACAGGAGCACAGGTGGAAAAACAGAAGGGGAAAACATCTGTTTGCGCTGCCAATAGCCCCCTCAGTTAGGAGGTCAGCAATTTTTAGAGAGAAATCCTTGATAAATTGCATAAAATCCCGCGGGGGGGTGGGTGGGTTGGGGGGGATGGACCGGTTGACTGGCCCTGGTGATCTGGTGGTAGTGAAAATTGTCATCGCCACCGTAGTGATAAGGCTTTTGGAGGAGGGGAGAAAAAATTCACTTTAATTGTGATTCTCTGACCTGTCTTCGTCGTTTCCTCTCTAGATTTACCATTTTAATCCATACAATATGTAAACTTACGCTTCCTCACACCGCTCTTCCCAAACAGATACAAAGTCAACTCTGTAGGTCGCGGGTGTCCGCACTACAGATAGACCATGCGATCAACCTTTGCGATAATCAGTACCTTCTCCCTTACTTTAAAGTATATTCTCTTGTCTACGCGGCTTAGCCAATCGAACAGAGGGATCGCCTTAAGAGTGGGTGTTGGGCGGGGGCGAGGCCGGGGGGTACCATTAGAACCCAACCAAAAGTCGGAAATCAAGAACACCTAATTGGATTGTCTGCTCGTCGTTCGGTTGCCTCACCAGATTGACACATCCGCGGTCAGTAATGCCGAAGAACGAAACCAAACCACGAAGACTTCCCAATTT
>SNQN01003850.1:44866-56985 GCA_008642245.1 Bassia scoparia | reverse complement strand
GAGTAGATGTAAAATAGTCTTGCTCAAGAACAGCAGAAGGACAATATTAATCTTTCACGTTGATAACTAGTTGCCTTATATGTACACATAAATTGGCGATAATATAGGCTTGATGTGGCTGTTGATTATTTAGTAGGGTAGTTTGGTGTTTCGCTTGACGATGCGGAACGAAACGAACAGGAACATCTTTTTTCGAGGCAGGCATGTGGGATGACTATCAGTTCATACCCAGAGACATTTTCTTCAAGCTTCTTAGTCCACTTACACCTTTTTCAAAAGCTTTATTGTTTTTAATTTTTATGTTTTCCCTTTAGAAAATGCCATACATAATCCATCCCTTATCTTTAGTACTTTGTTCTCTATCTTGCTGCTCGGGGCTGATTATTAGAAGTTTGGAAGTCACTTGTGATTTTGTGTTATTCATTTACTATATGAACAATGTAAATCAGAACTTTTGTAATTTTTCCACGCTATCTTTCTCAGCGTGTTGATCCTATGGGTTAGCATAATAATCATTTAGGGTTTTGGTTTGCACCGGCTGCCGACAAACATGCTTTGTATGAGTCAGACTGATTAATCTTCGGGTTTTAGATGGTCCGCCTTGATTAGCCACAGCATTTTTATTTTTTTTTTTATCTTTATCCATTGAATTATGCACTGTTCTGCTTCTTTGCAAGCATTGTTCACAATCAAATCGTGGTCAACTCTTAAAGTTTGGATGAGTGGAGGCGGAAATTTACTCACATTCAAATATTCATAGATACGTTAGTGACTATTTGTTAGTATCAAATCTTGGTAATTTTGGTTACTGCTAATGTTATTTAGCGCCGACTTTCTGCGTTATAGAGGGGAGGAGGGTGAATGCTGATAGTGTCCAAGAAAAATTATTACAGTTGGATCCAAAGGCGAGTATATATTCGCCAATAAACTGTGATCTGATGCTCTCAGATATAGATGAAGATATCGTATATAATATAGTCTGGTAAGACTCTAGTATCTACTAACGACCGGGTTACGTCGTAGAAGTAGTTTCACATTTTTTCTTGGTGAACATCTTGTTGGAGGGAACACACGAAGATTTACTTTTCCTCTATCTACGTACGATAAACAACCTCGCTGTAATCGTTCGTTTTTGCCTAAATACCTTCTTTGGCTGGGCTTGCAGGAAGAGGAGGAAAAATGAAGCTTTCCCGTGAAAAGGGAGAGGACGGCGATATTATTAAGCCTCCCGAAAAAGGTAGCGCTATACGTAGATGAATGGCTGTACGAGATGAGGCATGGTTCTCGTTCAATAATTTTCAAATCTCGAACATGTATCGTTATGTTCATATTATTAAGTCTCTAATTGAGGCATGATGTAGGGCAAAGGAAAGGGCGCACAATTCTAGTGAGAAGACGAGTGTTAAGAGAGTTTCGGCTTGGTATTTTTGTTGTAAGGTTGCACTGGAGTTTTTACATACTGTAAATTTCTCACAAGTTTTCAATCACAACTCTTTGGATCGTTCGCATTTGGCACTTGCAACGTTTGGCCAAATAGTGCAGACCCAGTCGGTGTCAATCCAAAGTATGACCTGTACCCTTCGAGGCAACAAAGGAACGAAACAAAATATGCATTTTCTTTCGCCTTTTATGGGAAGGTGCTGCTGCAGACACATATAGACACCTTTTTTTTGGCTTCAGTGATGATATGTCCCATATAATACAGTGGGATATATCATCTAATCGCCTTCATGGCAGCAGGGGTAATCTTATTGACTCGAGTAGAATTCAATAAGATATAAGCCGCACAAAGGGTGAGGTTGTCCGTAGGAATTCTTGTGATAAAGCTTCATGACATTGCCACTCGAATGCCCAAACTGTGGCATGGATGAACAAAGAAACCAAGGCACACAGCAAGAGAGGCTGAACCATTTATGTTTTTCTATACTCTTTCAGCCTCTGCTTCTCACAATGCTCACTGGGGTAACTCCCCATGGTCGCTCAACGAGTTATCATAACATGAATAATTGACATCATCCAAGTTCAAGACTATTGTTCAAGCAACCCTATATGTTTCGTAAAGCATCTGCGACAGCCATTGTTTCATTACTATTTGGGTCGAATTGGAACTTGGGTCTCATTACAAACAAATTCCCAAGCAATCAGCACTCGTTTTACTAGGGCTTTTCATTCTCTTCCGACCGACTTGGCGAGGCGTGAATAAGGCACCCTCTCACGCTCGCTGATTTCGAATCTGGGGGAAGGGTTTTATGGGTATGAGTGATTTGTGATCGCATCTCTTTAAAATAGGTACTTCTCAAAATTTGCCCTTAGACCTTAATTGTGTCTGATCTAATTACCCATAGATACACCTGTTATTTTTTTTGGTTCATTATGGTTTCGACTAGTTAATAGTCTTCTTATAGCTGACTCATTTCTAATTCTTCCTAAAACTAAACACTTACTCGTCCAGGGCAAAGGGATCTTGCTGCGTTCTTTAAGGCACACAGTTTAAAAAAGAACAAGATAATCATTGTGCAAATATCCAGGGCTGTTTAACAATGAAGCAAGAAAAAAAGATTATGATATTACGATTTAAGCCTGGGAATGTTCTTCATTTTTGAGAGCTTGGAGTTGCAACTAACATCACTACTTGGTGAGCTGGAGACAGTCTTCTTTAATCTGTAGTCTTTGCACTGAGCCTTTGTGACGTAGTCTCTGAGTTTCGGAGCTCAAAAATATCTGTATAACATGTATGTAGGACGATAACTCACATGCACAGGTTATTTAGGGGGCCCCTGCTCTCGTGAGAGTTTTTATTCGTGTATGTCAATTGTTTGTTATTATTTAAATTCTTATTTTTGCATTTATTGATAGTGGCTTTACCCGTTAATAAAATTTTTTTTATAATATTACATTTACGCAAAAAAAATAGGTTAAATATTCTCACACATCCCTGAAGAAGTGCTTCATTAAAATAAAAAGCTCGCTCAAAAAACAACATTAGCGGGGACCCGGTCAAATATCTGAGATGGCTATGTGAAACTAAATTAAACCATTCGCATTTTTAAAGGGAGCAAATATTGGATTATAGGACCCTCAAGATGATGTCGGGGGACTCTAATCGCTCTTTTGAGGAAACAACGGACGATTAGAGACTTCCGAAAGTCCGCAGGACTATTTTAGAGGTGACTTGAGTCTGATTGTTTGGTAGGAGCTAATTAAGTTACCGAAAGTCGGTACGGGCCTAATTAGATGACGATTGTCCGACGCTTCGTTCCAAATTAAGCCGACCGATTAGGGTCGGTGCTATGAATGGAGAGTTTTACTACTCCAAACTACTGACGGAGGGTATCTACAGGTTCTCCTAAAAGGGGTTGTCAGTTAGCTCGTAGTAGGTTGCTAATCGATCGGCTTAATTTTTTTTGGCGATTAGAAATTAGCGCGGCGTAAGTAGAAAATTCGGGCATCGCTTAATTCGTGACTGGATACATACGACCGTACGCGGTGGTTTTTTTCTTGGTTTGTGGACAAAAACCGAAAGGCTTTAAAGCAATCGCGTTGCAGGCATGATATCGTGCTCAAGTAGCACTGCGGCCTCTCTCAGGTAAGAGGGATCTTAGGTAGTGAGCGGGTTTATTTTTAGGTCTCGTCGGTTTACGAGTGTACATTTTAAGAGAAAACCACATAAGGTCTATGGACAATAACACCGGTTTTTCAACTTCATTCTTTTAACATGATAAGAGAGACGCATTCTGACATTGGTCCTTTTATTTTTGTTCCCAACAGTAGTCAGTACCCAATGAGCTTATAACCGGTCTCGTTAAGGTTTACGATGATTTCCCGCTTTAACAAACAAAATTGAGCTTGTATAGACTGACTATTGTGCACGACGCTAATCTTCGATTGCTGCCAAACTAAGTAGAGATATCCCTCAAAAATTTCAGAAATTTCCAGATACAAGTATGGATGATGATAGAGCGTTCGATATTATTTTGAATTTCATAACTAAATTGTTTTCACATCAGGTAATTAAGGAATCGAAGTATGGTTTTAAAGTATATATATTTACACTAGACTGTTAAATCAAGACAACTAATCCATGAATTCAGGAAAAGGACAATGATCTTGATATCAGGTAAATTTTATAATGGCCTAATCTGACGTTATATTCTCTACTCTAGTTCAATGTTAGAATATACTTCCTGCCATGGACTTAACCGCAATTAACCATCAAACACTAACCTAAGTAGCAATTGTATGTATGATCGTACTCGCTTAAAATATTTAATTAGAATCAGATGAGAAAACAGTTGAAATTAGGTTTTGGTCTTAGAATACGGCAAACTCTAGGATTAGAGAGATTGACACTATGCTCTAAAAGTGCATGGCAAAACATGAATTTGCCTGACTTAAGTGGCGTTACGTGACACTAAGGACTCACAGACCACCATTTATCTCTTGGGACAATGCAACATTGGCGATTGTTTTTAGGAAAATCCTTCCAGTAGTGAATTCAGCTGAAACAAATAAATAATTACGCCGCAATATAGAACAAAAGGATATCCATTTGAAATTTTTGATGAGCAGGCATTGGTTGGCGATAAAGTGAAACCGACATTTACGAAAGATGTAAGAATTAAATCGGGATCTCAGCAGCAAAAAGATTCGGTTTCATTAACATCCTGAGTATTGAAATAAGGGAAATGAATTTTACCACAGTCAAATAATAAATAAATCCAACTACAATTAACTCGAATGACACTATCTGACATGAGAACAGTTAGGATTACCGTAAATTCTGATTACAAGAGGTCGAATGAGTACGAAAGGCCTATAGCATTGCTTGTAGATTTTGCAGAGACGTTAGCACTCGCATATATAGTAAGAAATCAAGACAGGTTTAGAATTGGGAAAGAGAGCTTGGCATGAGAGAGAGATTGGGGAGACAAAGAAGAAAGAGAACAGTTGCAGTATGAAGGCCGCGGGAAAGTGAGGAGAGAGAAGCGCGAGGGGTTAAATGAGAGGAGTAATGGTTAGGTGAATGCGTGCTCTATACGTGGCTGGGGGAATAATAAAGCAAGCAGGGAAAGATATAAATGTATGGTACTTGGTAGCGTGAGGGTGTGTTGTTGAGAGATTAATGAGGCATTTAGAGATATTGAGGAGATTGGGTGTTTTGAAATAGAGAAGTAGGGAAGAGATAGAGGAGAGCGGGGAGCACGAGAGGGAGGGGTGAAGCTGGCTATGCGCAGTTTCAGTGGAGATAACGCGCTGTTAGGGAAGGTAATAGAAGTGGATTTGGAGTGAGTACAAAAATAAAATATAAATAATAGATTACTAAAAGGTATTAAACTATAAACTCAAAATAATACGAAGAGTGATAACGCGAAGTGGATCTTTAAATGTCGGAGCATTCGCTAAGAAGGAAGAACATGTATGACAGTAATTGATCATAAATAGAAAACATTATATATAATGACGAGACCTGGGATTTACTATAAAGAGGTACTGGATCTCTTTATATGTCTCTCTAAGGCAGACACTCTCAATGGATTTTCCGGGTTCAAGTACATACTCGGTCTCTTCTCTTATCGAAAAGTAGAAAGAGATTGTGCTCAAGAAAAACATTAACGGTTTTTTTCTGACAAGCTCTATCCTACAGAGACCGTGGATTTTCAATGAGTACCATAAGACACTCGGTTCTTTTTAACGGGTAAGAGAACCGTTTTTGTAGTTCATGCGCATGTTAGACAATCACTCTTCTCAAGGATGACTGACTGCTCTGTTAAACTGGTAACGCGGAGATAATCTCATTGTTTTTTGAGCTACCCGTTGGAGTAGAATCAGCCAGCACACATAACTATCGTGCTTCTCCAGAGCTGATGACTAGGTTCATCAGTATTTCCTTACTTTTAACGGACTCACAATACCTATTTCTTAGTTATATAATATTCACAACAAGTCATAAGCATGAATCAAACATTCGATTGAAAATAAATGCATAGCTTCCTATTGATAGAATCTATTTCCAGGTCTTTTAGTCAATGCAAGTTAAAGAGCTACTATACTGGTGCAAAAGCAATTCCATTAAGTGCCACTTCATTATTTCTCGATTCTCTCATTAAGGAAAAACATAAAGTTATTAGAATTGGTGATTAAAATTTTCACAAGATCACGCATCTTGAGAGAAAACCCCTTAAACAGAAGCTATGTAGCAGAAACTAACAGCAAATCCAAATGACACCAACTAAATTAGCAATTCCATGACAAATTGTAGGGTTTACCAAACCTTAGAATACTACCACATCCATAAATATTTCATAAACACATTTTAAGTTATATATTATAAAGCTAAAATCAACACCAATCAACATATTGAAGCAATATCAAGCTATAGTAGCATAATAAATGCAACAATTCACTACAAAGAGGGAACAAAAGAACTAGATAATGGAGTTAGGAAAGGATTACTTTGACTGTCTGCAATGATGAACCACAATGTGGAAATCAATTTCAAAGCTAAACAAACCTTGAGAATTAAAGTGAAATACAACTAAGTACATTTGAAGAATTAAAGAACTCAGCTTAGCGTCTAAGTGGAGAAAGAAATCATAAGGCTCTACTGAGAATCAGTCTGAAAAATGATAGAGTGACATGACAGCTGGGTATTCTTTTGTCAAGCCGCCAACAGAGGCATCAACCTTTATAAAAAGTAAGCTCAAACTAAGACCAGCAATCCTTGAGTGTGAGAACTAAAAAGCGGCTAGTGTGTGCCGCGGTTGTGGAGTGTGGGCTCGGGCTTGCGGCCCTCCAGCACTTGTCTGCCGACTTCACCAAGTGTCGTCACATAGTTTCTATCGTCCTTAATCGGGAATTGGTCGTTTGGGGCACTCTCGCGCTGGCCATAGAGGCGCCACGGCGTTTGGCCGTTTCGCCGGAAATGCCCATATCGAGATGTAGGATAAACAATTTACACAACCTCGACATTGGGGCCATCAATCGCTCCAAGTCAACGTATGGTATAAGAAGTAATTCAACAAATGCTCCATTACTCAATTTAGTTTGGAAAATCAGTAGAAATACACTCGTCTAATGTCACAGGGAAAGGCTTCCAAATGCATCAGGCACTAAAGTTCATTATATATATAAGGTCTGTAAAAAAAATACTCCACGCTTGAACCATTAGTGTGGCCAAAATAAGTAAAAAACATAGCATAACACTCACTATACCGACGCTCAAAACGATTACAAGAAAACCTAAACACGTTATAAATAGAGATTTTTCTCCGAACTAAAGACAGGGATTTTTTGGTATACGTTAATCACTCGGCGAATCCATTCAGTATATGGCACTAGTGTTACCGATTTTTAGTTACCATTTTTTAAAAATTCCTACTTTATTGTTTTTTTTTTAATCCCACCTTTAGTTTATTTCTTAAATTTTCTCACCTCTTAACCGGATTTTTTAACGGAAAGTGTTAACTTGCGGTCCACTTAGTTTTTGTTTGACATTGATTCATCCTCTTCTTCTGCCTCTGTTTGACACCATCTGCCCGAATGATATCCGCTTCAAGCATGTGACTTCTTTAACTTCTCGCACGGCAGATGTCGCCCACCGTTACTAATCTCGATCTCCTTGTCGCAATTAATTAATCATAACAAACAAAACGTTACAGCTAATTTAAAACCATTTCGAGCTCAATTAAAAATAGCCCTTAATTGGATTAAATTGAGAAAACCCTGAAATTAAAGGTTAACTTTTGTCGCAATCTAAAAATCTTCAATAATAATAGTCGGTTTGTCCCTTTCATTTTTGCAATTAAATAACTGATTTACTTTAGGGCAAATTAAATAGTTTTATTGCCCTATGTGCTTACTGCATTAAATCTAATATGAATAGGGTTTCATTGCAATTTTAAACCCTAATTGTCATTTAAAGAAGATGAATATATCAATCTAAGCAATGAGTCATTTATGGACGCAAATTCGAATGGTAAGGTGAGCCAAAACATACAAAGATTGGTATGTAATTGCACCTCTGCATTTCGGGTCCATTTATATCGCAGAGAAGGCAATCGTCCCTCAGAATAGTCTGGATCAAGGATTGACAAAGTTACTATGTGCTAAGGACGCCTATGATTTGAGCTTTTATTTTTTTTTCCTCCAATTGCCTCCCTATCTTTGTAATGAGCAGAAGGGCGCAAAGCGGCTGTCAAGAGTAAGATGTAGATTGTTAATGGGGAATGGCTTGTCAGATGCGATCGAGTGATGTGTAGTAAGGCAGGATTGATGATCATGATGCCATAGATTTCGTTATGTTCAAGTTCCCTTTTATTGAAAGACTTCATTCAATGGTACGCAATTGTAGCGAAATGAAGAAGGAAGGGAATGGAGTTTTAAACTGAGTACAGAACAGCAAGAGATAGGGAAGTCGAAAGTGACATCGGGGTCTACACAAGGGAGGTCGTTGATGGGGGCGGAATAATGTGATAGTTTAGTGGTATTGTTTCTACGTTCAATAATGAACAATAAACTAAGGTTGACAGGACCTGCAAGCTTACACATCTTTCCGTTAGGAATAGTGGATCCGTGACTGAGGGTGGAGTGAAAATGAATTGCTGTTCAAATAGATAATGTAAACTCTATTATGTTTTTGGGAAGTTTTAACAACAATAAACAACTACAAGGTGGGAAATTTTTAAAGTTGGTAATAAAGGTGGATCAGTATATGCAAGAATCCGGGCTAATAAGTAATAAAGAAAACGTAAGCTTCATTAAAAGCAAGCGCCTAACGATGAGTGTTGGTAGAGACAAGTTACATTGTTTTTCGATATTATGCATTACACTGGGACTCTAAACAAACAATAATAACAACATCTGGTAGGCTAGGACCTGGTTAGATTTGCTGCACGATAATAGACGTTGCCCACTGCGATATTTTTTAGCAAGAAGGTTATGGTAGTGGTATTGTTATAACAAAGCAATCGCCCTTTCTCGGAAAATCCATATTTGCAGGCAACGTATTCTGCTGTGTTGTGATTTTTTGTTTAAAAAATCCTAATGCAAAAAGTTTATTATAAGGATAAGGGTGATAGATAGTGAAGAAACCGTGAATAACATGCTATGCGGCGGAAACCTAACTCTTTACTGCTTCACTCGATCGTATTTGTATGAAGTCATTAGGTTGCGTGCAAAGCCAATGACAATAATATTATTGAATACAGACATGCTAGATTGACAAAGGGTGGCATATGTACTGGGGATCTATACGTGTGGAGTTTGAAGCAATTAGAGAGTTTTCTTAATTGTACATGGTAGAGAACTGGAAAATAGTACAAGAAAAACCTTTTTTAGGGACACAGGTCTTAATAGGAGTAATGAATTCTAATTATAATCATCATCACCGGATGTACTAGCCTCTTTTGGGTGCATTAGCGTGAAAATTAAAATCCTTCTCTCATCTGAACTCTCAAAGTCGTTTAATTATCTACACGGGGTAAGGAAATTGGTGCGTTGGCCTGTTTAAGTATCCAGACTACTTAGGTATCTAAATGGTGACGTGGATTACTGGGTCCCACTGTCGAGGAGCACAAGAGTTGGACGATGGCTCAAGCTTTTATCTCCGTACTATCAATTGGTTTCAGGGGGCACTCGAGCAGTGCTTGCAAAGTTGAATAAATATTAATAATTTTGCAAGAGCTTTTGTGAGAAGCGACCAATTAGGCTTAGCCTGAAGAGGCTGAGCGGTACAAATGTCTTGATTATACGACGCTACGTAGTACACAAGCAGGTCTGCTTGCAAAGACGCTCTATTTTCCCATTATCTTTTGATCATGTAATATTATTTAATTATTCAAAGGTTCATGTTTTGACTTAGTTTTCCATGCTTATTAATTAATTAATTAATAATATACAGAGTTCACTACTAATGATTTTATATTACTTCACAAGAGTATGGTTTCAGACAAGTTTTTCCGTACTTAACTTCTTGTTATATTGCCTAATTAATTAGAGGAAGAATAATGTGATTGTGACGTGCGAAGTTTTGAGCTTATCGTCTCTTGCGGTTTGTTATTCGCATGTTGGATTCCAGAGTAACTCTGAGTAGACGCTAAATCAGTTACTTTATTTTTTGAATGTGATATAGGATCGGTCATACATATTGTGTGAATCAAATGGAATTCTTTACTGGGTTAACTGAGGAGGACTTTGCAACTTGTTCGGAAAAGAACCATGGTAGATGGTGATGGGAATTGATTCAAGGCGGCTTTTGGGTGTATTCAAAGAATGATCATAATTAATTGCTAGTGGTTCCGCACTGACTAGATAGTTTGCAATTGGACCAACTGTTATATAATGTATTACATTCCTTCTCAAAGATTAGCATTCATTAAACAATTAACCCGTGTTGCTTTCAGGTTCACTCTTGCTTAGGGAATCATTTTTTTTTCTATATTATTTATATTTATATTATTGTTCTGTTATTTGTCATAAAGTGAGTAGATTAGAATATCGTAAAATTCTGATACAATAATCCATGCCAATGATTATATTAAATTTATATTTTAATATTTTGAAAAAATATGATTGTGAAGATGCAAGTACAAAACAGTAACTTAACCATTTAGTGCGTTTGTAGTGGAGAATATTGTGCTTGAAAAAAAAAGAATAAATAGGGCAGCTGTAGCTTACATTGGAGATTTCGAGGAAGTCGACTTCCGTGCTCAAAGTACCCCTAGCTTGCCAACCAACTATTCATATGAGAATAACAAACTTGTATTCTTATTGCAGTAAGAATTGTTAAGTATCACTTAAAAAGATTCGTGATTTTCGTCCCTATTTTAAGCACGCAACCGCCTATGCTCTATTTTGGGAGACGGATTTAATCCGTCCTATCCGTTGCTTACCCACCTCCAGCAATTACCGTTTTTGTCAAGCAGGGATCTCTTTTAGGAAGAAGGGTAATAAAAGAAATGGTAAATGCCTAAATCAACATCGCAACTATCAAATCAATATCTAACAGTGTAATCTTATATTCCTTTTCGTTACTTCAAGTTACACATTGTGGTATGTATTGATTATAAGTGAGCAAATCAGGCCTGTCCTGGGCTTTCGGTCCAGGTATGGGATTCAGGTCAAATCCAGGCAAGGGCTTGTTTGAACACCCATAATATAAGTTAAAATATGTCCTTATAACATCTTTTTTTTAATCCTCAAACAGTCAAACATAATGATTCACTGTCAGCAAGAAAAGCCTAGTTAACAACAGAAATTTCACAGCACTTACAAGATGAGCATTGATATCCTTCAATGCTTGCCCATCTTCCCATGTCTCGGATATGACTGTGCCTGCCCTGTAACATCAAAGAATGGATGATAAATGAAGCTGTAAGAAACTAAAGAAAGAATCACTGCCAGCAACAATTTGTTCTGCATTCTCTCCTTATCACCCCCTCGCCCCCTCTTCACATCTCATCCAATATACCACATGAGAACACATCAAGTACAAGCAGTAATGTATACTTCAATGGACCAGCGGGAAGTCTATGCACTAAAATAAACCACAGGTACAATTTGTGACATGCAAGCTAATCAAACCTTATCATATTCTAGATCTAAAACTAAAATGCTTCTGAAAGTAAGAAATGTCACGAAATTTCAGACAGAGTACTAAAACTAGAATGCCTCTGTAACTATAGTGTGAGTGTAATGAAATCCAAGACAGCATTAAAAACAACAAATCTACAATACTTCCAGAATCGCCCATACATTCCAGATAATCATACAC
Source organism: Bassia scoparia (assembly GCA_008642245.1). Lineage (NCBI taxonomy): Eukaryota > Viridiplantae > Streptophyta > Magnoliopsida > Caryophyllales > Amaranthaceae > Bassia > Bassia scoparia. Next base: position 45,215 of record SNQN01003850.1, on the reverse strand, counting down.
TATGGATAGTCATTAAGGAGCAAGCAGAATTCCTCCTCTTTGGAGCAGCATAAGGGCCAAAGACACAATATATTACCATTACAAAACTAACTGCACACAATCGAGCTTATGAGATCCGCAGTAGAAACTCGAGAAAGATACCTCGGGTCCTTGGCTCAATTATAAATATCCATGATTAAATCCTTTATTATGTTCTAATGTTGAAAAAAAAGTCAATTTAATTCATGATTGCAGGAGTAATATTTAGCATCTCTAACCATTACACCAACAGAGCATACGAGTTAGCAGTGAAGAGACAACAGACAAGATTGATGGGAATCCCTTCCATGGGAAATTAAATTTCCCAGAG
>SNQN01003850.1:0-41991 GCA_008642245.1 Bassia scoparia | reverse complement strand
TTTTGATGCTTGTACCCACCATGTCCCTTTTTCCAAGAGACTTGATATCATTCCTTCTCCCTTTGTCTCTCCTCCTAATCATGCAAAATGTCCACCATTTGAGGATTCTTTTATGTCACTAATCCCTCGTAATTCTCCTTATTAATTCTTCTTTTTCTTATTTTGATTTTGATTCCTCTTCTTCTTATTTTTTCGATTTTTCTTCTTCTTTTCATTATTCTTGTCATGACTGCATTCCATCTAGGCATTGTGTTACATTGATCTTATATACTTTCCTTTACATGTTCGCCTATTTGGTATTTGTGGAATTTAGTGCAGTTGCACATGACAAGTTGTTGAGATCATTGAGGTGCTATTTACTAGGTTAAAGAAACACTTCTTGTGTGACAACCCAATCTCTCTTCCCCTCTCCCTTCTCATGATCTTCATTGCTTTGAACATAGGGACTATGTTCATGCTAGCTTGGGGGGAGGGAACATTCCTCTTACTTCTTAAAATCCAAACACTCCCTTTAATCCAAACTTATGTAAATAATTGCATTTTTTTAGCTAGTTAGTTTCCTTACCAAAAAAAAACAAATTTTTTTTACTTTCTCTCTCATTTTTTTTTTATTGTTGTTCTTTTTTTACTCTCACCTTTCTTGGAGTTTGTTTGGTGTTTTCTCACTTTTGCAGGTTTGATGACAAGATGGCCATTTGATTTTGGTTGAGGTATCATGCTTGAATGCTTATATCAAGGCCATTTGGTGAGATCTTTCCAACCATTCTCCTCTTTATTTCTTGGTTTGCTTAGCTTATGAGTAGATTTAGAATTGAGATGAGTAGGTTATTTGTGTTGGATTGACTGTTATCGTGGGCATTGGTTCCATGATTTGGTTTGATTTGGCGGAATTGACAACCCCCTTGAGGTTTATTGTAGTATTATCGGCATTGAACCATCGGCATTGGATTGAGTACTCGGACGATCATGTTGATTCTTGTCTTTGTCTATAGCTTTTGTTGTTTGGGCTMTGTTGGCATGTATATATTTTGTGCCTTGTGTTTGTTTGCTAGCCCCTTGTATATATTTTGTTTGTATATTATTTTCCTTTTCTTATTGAAAACTCCAAAAAGATTTTTCTTTTTCTTTGTTTTTTTGAGGCAAGGTGTGTAAATATTTTTGTTTCTAGATGGACTTGAGTAATAGTTTAGGATTTTGGATGCTTGTTTTCCTATTTTCAAGTGGTCTTACAAGGTCTTAGATGTTGAGAGTCTTGGCTTCGTATAGATTCGATCATGCTAGGGTTTTGACCCCACTTTTCACAAAGTTAGTCTTTATTTTGAATTCTCAACTAGTGACTTGATCCTTAGAGTTGGCATTTGTTTCCACAACCTATCCTATTTAGGCTTTTTATGTTTTCCATTAGAGCCATCATTTAGGAATCATGGATATATTGCAGCTTGGAGGCCTAGCATGATGACTCAGATCCAGAACTTGACTTTTAATTTTCCGAAATCGCAACCGAACCACCCTTTGGGACTATTAAGGCATTCATTTGTCTAGTGTTTTTTTTTTTGTAGGAGTAAATATTTTCCTTTCCTTCTTTTGTATTTTTTTCATTGCATTTGCCCTTTCTTTGGAGCCCCTTGAGCCTACCACTTCTTTGGCTAACTATATTACAAACCTTATGCCTATTTGTTTTATTTTCACCCTTTAGTGATAGTGAAGCACAAGCATTTAGTTCTCATGGTCTTATTGTTTATGGTTAGTAAAGAAAGTGTGTTCTATTTTGAATAGCAAAAAGGAAGTACAAATGCATTGTTGAAAGAAAAGAAAAGAAAGAAAAAAAAGGAAGAAAAAAAAGAAAATGATCGTTTAGGTTCGCAAAAAAAAAACGTTTTTGTTTCACTGTTTATAAATAAGTTGTTAGTTGTGCGTTGATTAAGTTGTGGGATATTTGATCTACATTGATTAGTTTTGGTTTTGGTTCTTATGTTGTTCGCTTCATTGTGCGTTTCACTCTAGGATTAACACCACAAGCTAAATTTTGCTCCATACCTTACCCAAGCCTACGTTACAACCCAAAAGTCCTCATGACATTAGGGAATTGAGTCATAGTCGGTGGAGGGATCAGAGTCGATTGTCAAGCATATTGAGAGGGAAGTCATGCTAGGTGTAGTTGAGCTTAAATTATTTTTCCCTTTTGGTTCTTTCAAGCGCCTTCGAGGTGCTACGAGAGGCTACTTTAAGGGGATGTGATCTAGTTGAGAGATGTTATTGAACTAAGTGAAAAGGTGGACCTTTAGTCATAGGGTCAAGCTTCTAGCATGGTCTATTCGATTTCTCTACTTTCAACATCTACTAACTTGATTTTCTACTATGAATAGAAAGACTTGCATCCATTGTCTTGTATTATTAGAAGAGTCCATTTAGGAATTTTTGTTTTGCTTTTATTTCTTTTCCATTTTATTTGTTAGCTTTCTTTTCCCTTTCTTGTTTTTGTGAACCTTTGCCTCATTTTTTCTCTAGAGTTGTGGGTTAGTCTCTTTGGAAACCCTCACGAGAGCATACTCGTCCTCCTAGGCGACTTGGGGGTTTAAATGGCTTATCACTTGGGCTAAAAGTGATCTCGGATTTTTCTTGTTTAAGTTAGTGTATATTGTTTTTTTTTATTTATCTTCCTTTTGGTTTGATTTGCTCGAGGACGAGCAAAGGCCTTAGCTTGGGGGGGTTTGATGAATCGTTTTTTGTACATATTTTAGGTGTATTTTAGCGTTTATTTTCTTGTATTTTTGAAGCATTATAGTGTTGTTTTGCATGTTTTTAACTTATTTTGGTCACACTAATGCTTCACAGGTAGTTTTTTTTTTATCTATATTTTAGGTTCTTTTGAGTATTTTGGAGCTTTCGTACTTAAGTGTGGATTCAAAATTGGATATCGTTTTTACCTTGTTGTTCGATTGAGGTGTCCATTCCAGGCTTGAAGCACGTTTTGGAGCTCGAACGGTTGGCACAAGACCATTCCGATAGAGACGAGAAGTTGACTACTTTGAGATGGGCAGGCAAGCTGCCAGCCGAACCGGCGCCGATCGCATGTTTCGTGGCACGATTCTCGTGCTTACTTGGTTTGTGCGTATTTTGGGCAGCAAAAGATACTCACCATTCATTTCAAGCTTAGTTCCTCAGATGTTTAAGTCATCTATTGAGTCTGTCTCTTAAGGTATGTCCAATGCTCAAATTATCTTTGTATTTCTATGTAACTCAAGAGTTTTGTTGTGCAAGTGATTTCCCTTGTTGTTCATCATTAAGCTTAAGTAACTTTCAGCTCTCTCCTAGTTCTTTTTGTCTTCCTTGTAGTGAATGTTGCCTTATGTATTATCTAGTTGATTATTGGATCAAGATTGTTGTTGTTGTTGATTTGCTTAGTTGTAATATTATGAACTTTAATATTGTATTGATATAAGTATGGATTGAGTGTTAATTTCTGAGTTTGGTGGGACCTATCATGAAGGCTATAGTTATGGATTGCTAATATATTCTGTGTGTGTGTGTATTTGAGTCTCTTTGATGTGTTTAATTAGCCTGTTTAGTAAACGGTATTTCTGCTATGTTAATGGAGTTTGATCCTCTCGTCCCAACACACAGTTCTTTTTTTGTCTCTACTTAATGATAGCGATTTGATAATTTGAGTGGAGTATATATGGATGGTGGTGTATTGTGTCTTATCCTCTCGTAGATATTTTAGTTGCTTGTGTAGAGTGTTCAGATTGTGAGGTATTGGTAGGCTGGGGTTTAGATTTTTCGGTGTCGTTTGTGGGTTATGCGTTGTTGTCCTTGTTATAGATTGTGTTAGTGTCTTTGTTATTTGCTTGGGTAATTGTGATGATTGTTAGACATGAAAATAGGTTGTTATATCTTGTTGCCTTTTTTTATATATTTAGGGCTGTCTAATTCTTATGTTTTGAGATGGGGTTATAATGTAGGTGTTTTTTATGGTGGTGAGACGTTGTGTGGCTTTTAGTGTGGTTATCTGATTGTTATTATCTACTATGTGAAGTTCTTTAGGGATTATCTCTCTCCCTTTGTTGTGTGTTGCATTCTTGTGCGATGGATTTTGAGTTGGGCGGTTTGATACAATTAGCCCTAGATTCTGCCTTTTTTTATCTAGTGTTTCTCTCGGTTTAATATAGTTCTTGTTCTGTACTCTTAGTTTATGACAACACTCAAAGTATTCGTTTGATTAGCTTGTTTAAACAATGACTTTCGGTGGTTGATTCAACGCCTCTCATGGGTTCGACCCTTTCTTGCCCTTGCTACTAGTTAGTGAGACCGAGTTAGGTTTATTATTTGATAGGTTGACGAAACTCTATCACCGATATTTCTTTTACAGTCACGTGTTTGGACACAAACCAAATCACGAGTCAGTTAATGTAATAAACGTTTGCTTTAAATGAATACTTTAACCTCTAAATTTCTTTCCCAATCTTCCGATCCAAAAAGCTGGTTAACTTTTGTCCTTTTGTAAATCTATCATTCTAATTAGAGTTGGCAATGGATCATGGACCCGCCTCGAATCCGCAGCCCCGTTTCCGTTTTTATGGATATGGATTCTAAATTTTTGGACCCAGCGGATCCTGTCCAAAAAAAGATACAGATCCGGGTCTAATGACAGGATCCGGATTCGTTTACCCTTTTTTTAAAAAATACATATATTTCTGTTTTTAATATATTTATATATTAGATATTTTTAACAAACAAAACAACAACCACACATTAAGCCCAGTCAAGCCCTAAGTCCGCGCAGCCCAGTCCACGGCTTCTCCAACAACCACCAAAAGTCCAACTCACAACATTTACATGTCAAAACATTTCAAAAAAATTCAAACAAAACCCTAAGTCCCTACTCCCTTACTCTCCCTCGTATCCCTAACTCACGGAGCTTCGGTCAGGTGACGGTGTCCAGTCAAGCCCAGTCCACGACGGCAATCAAGCCCCTGCCCAGTCCACGCGCGACTTCTCCAGCGTTCTCCAGTTGTTGCTAACCACCAACTCGCGGCTTCTCTAGCAGTCTGCAGTGGCGGCAACGACTTCTCCATAAGATCGTTTATCATCCATTTTGTAGGATCCGTTTTGTAGAAATCAACTTCGAATCTTTGGCATCGCCAAACAAACGATCGTCGCAAGAAGGAGAATTATTCGCTCGGATTAGCAGCGCAATTAGGGTAGAAATCGAGAATAAACCCAAGATCATTAACAACCATTTTGTTCTTCTTTAATGATTGCAAATGAAATGACGACGAAGATGCTGATGGCTTCGCCATATTTGGAAACTAATTCTGCTGTATGTTTCAGTGTTTGAGGAAAAACGATGATTTGGAATTGAGTCGCAGCATTTTTCTAGTGTTTTGATTGTTTGAAGATCAGTCTGATTTATGTGTAATTGGGGATTTAAGAGGAAAATTGGGGGGTGTAAAATGAAGAGAGAGAAAATGGGAAGTGAGGAGTGAGACTGAAATCTAAACACTACAATTTGGGCGTGTGTACTGCCGACATTGGTTGCAAACTTGTAATTCTTAGTAGGATTCGTTTTGGATCCGTTTAAGATCCGTTTCTGTAAGATCCTGTGGATATGGATATGGATCCTAAGAAAAATATCCGACAGATACGGATCGGATCTGGATCCTCATATAAAAAACGAATTTGGATCTGGATCCAGTAGAATCCGGTCCAGATCCGATCCGTTGCCATCACTAATTCTAATTCTCTCACTCGGTCAATTAACGTAAAAATAAAAAGGGAAATTCCCATTGGTACTCACGAAATTTTACGAAATTACAATGGTAGACATGAACACGAATTTAGGTTATATGTGTGAAACTCGACCAAACCCCACCCGACCACCCTCAATCATCCTTCTCTYGCCACAACAACCTCCCTCTACGCCTCCCCGACCACAACCACCTAACCACGGTCACAAATCGTCACACCCACCACAATGACTTCCACAAATCGCCACACCCACCACAACTACTCAACCGTCCCTCCCCGACCACCACAACCACTCAACCGTCCCTCCCCAACCAATTCACCAAGTGGGGAGGAAGTTTGAGGGTGGCAGGGGTGGTGTTTGGCTAAATTTCACATATATAACCTAAACTCGTGTCTATATGCAGGGGCGAATTATTGTATGGGCCTGTAGTGGCCAGACCCCCCCCCAGGCAAAAAAAAAAAAGGCATGTTATATCTGCGATTTGAGCCCCCTTAGAAAATAAAACAAAATGGCCCAACTTAGGTAAGTATTTTCAACACAAGTACAAAATACTCCCTAGAATAATAGAAATAAATAAATATTGCACAAGTTCCTAGCAATGAAAACTTGACACTTTGACCTTTTTCCTAACTTATTTTTTTGAATCAAACTTTTTTAGAATGTATAGGTATATTAATTTAATTATTTTCCATTTTTCAAATTCTGAATTAGGTAGTAGACTAGTCTAGTAGGCAATTGATTTGCAAAATTCAACGAATAACAATTGATTTGCAAAATTCAACGAGTACATGGGTAGTATCTCGTTAGGTTTTCCACAATAGACGAAGGACTGTATATGAGTACAGTAGACGAAGTACTTCGTATTGGTTAGGCGATTTACCGATTCCACAATTTGAATATCAATTGTTGATTTGGCGAATTAAAGCGACTGTACAAATCCACTTTCCCATTCAAGAGATGTACTCAATACTACATTACTCGGCATACTTTAACTTTTTTAATAAAGAAAATTGATTAATTCTTATATATGGAAAATTTTCAAGAAGTTTGCAAATCTATCATAGAGGATTTCAATATCTAAAGGAGCACCGGCCATTATCTTTAATTTTTTTTTTTGTTAAACTAAGGAGTGGACTACTTTTTGATTACTCCTCTATCTTTTTTTACTTGATAACATTTTGCTTTTTTCGAGCCGCAATTTTAAATCAAAATGTCTTGACTATAGTTATGAAAACAATTATAAAATTATATAGGAGTTTCTATACGGTACCTGCAAAGTAGTGATTTTTCTACGCGTACTAACCCTCTAAATTATTTTTTCTACATTATACCCCCGAGTTTATATCCATTAATCAGATTACCCTAAAGTAATAATATTTCCCTAATTATTCACTAACCATGGTTAATGAAATACAAATAAAATAAAAATAAAAATGTAAAAAAAATGTTTATGCCAAAAATTTATATTTCTAGACTTTTCAATTTACAAAATATATTTATTGGACAAAAGTTGTACTTTTAGATGTATCAAAATAGATGAAATATTAGGAGATGACTTCTAAATATTGTACACTTAGGTTAGAAGGGTGCAATGTTAGGCATGCAACAAGGCAACAACCATGTGAAGAATGAAGATAATATAATTGTAAATTGAAAAAATCTAGAAATACTTTTTTGGCACTAAACATGTTTTTTTACATTTTTATTTTTATTTGTATTTTCAATTAACCATGATTAGTGAATAATTAGGGATAATTATTATATTTTAGGTAAATCTGATTAATGGATATAAACTCAAGGGTACCATGTAGAAAAATAATTAGAGGGGTACCGCGTAGAAACCACTACTTGCAGGATACCGTATAAAAAATCCCAATTATATATTTGGGAATATAGAAATCAAGACGGATCAAACAAGATCACTAAGACTGTGTTATTTCCAAGTATAATAAAATTAAATGAGTCAAAGTATAAATATGAATATTACTAAAAGTCAATGTAGCCAAGCAATTTAGAACGAAGGGAGTATTATGCTTATTAAACTTTGTTATGAATAATAAATTGATTGTATTTGTTTGATATATAATGATTCTTGTTCAAAATTTTTCGGCCCCCTTGGACAAAGATTGTTCAAGATCCGCCCCTTATTTATATGTGAGATTTTCAAATACTCGTGTCTATCATTGAATTTCGCAAAATTCGTGAATACCACTAGAAATTTCGAAAGAGATCAATGACACTCATACACAAACAAAATTGAGATTTTTTCTCATAACCCTTGAGTTTAGCCTAATAACCATATCCTCGTGTTTTTAGAAACATTCATATACCTGAGTTAAATCTTAACGGTGTTAATTATATAACGGTTTTGGTCTCATTAAGGGTATTTGATATTTTTATCTAATGTTGTGGCCTGTGGATATATGGGTTATGTTTAGAGGTGAATCAATTCAAATGGGCGACCCAGACGGACTTGTATATAAAAAGTATTAAGCCGAAACCCGCCCAAAAGAGCGGGCTTTTGCACTAAAAATTGATCTTTTAGTTGCCCAAAGCTTTCACTTTTTCGAACGGGCCGGCTAATGTTGATCACTCTAATTAGCTTATTTCTAAAAATATGACGGTATATAAGTTATTAGGGCTAAAACTTAAGGGTATAATAAGGAAAAATCTCAACAAAATTTTATGACCCAGCCCCAAGAAACTTTGAGAAAAACCTTAACCTTAATTTCTTAACCCTAGAAAACCCTCAAAATTAAAAAAACCCACTATTTTAAACCGCCTTTTGAATTTTTAATCCTCATTTCATCTCATTTAATCAATTTAATTCCAAAAAAAAAAAACTCTTCTTAAAAAAATATAAAAACACAACATCAAATCAATTTTACCCCAAAAAAACTCTTCTTCTTCTCTCTCACTTTCTCTCTCTAACATTTTTTCATTTTCATTTTATTATTATTGTTTCTCTCTCTTGTGTATAGTCGAAAACAACGAAACATTGGATGTGTATGCATCCTCTTCTTCTTCCTCTTCGTCATTTCTTCTCGTTTTGGTACTCTTTTTCTATTGACTGTACTTTCTCTCTCCTCCTTTTTTTTTTCGAATTCAATTTTTTAGGGATTTTTATCGGCGATTGTGTTGTTGATTGTTGATTTTAACTTGATTGTGAAATTCTTGATGTTTGTGGCAGAATTTGAAGGAATAGTGAACAATCGACGAAAGTTGGGAGTTTGCGTAAATGGCGACGTTAAGATCGAGCCTGCCGTCGAGGCTTCGGCAGCTTTTCGGTAGTGAAGGATCGTTTGGTCCTTCTCTTCAAATTGATTCTGAAACGGTTAGTTTAATTCGATTTTGTTAGCCCTAAATTTTGATTTGATTGTGAACTAGGGTTTTTGTTTCGGCATTGATTAATGATTTTAGGGTTTTTTCTTGGGTGGCTGTGTGTTTGATTTGTTTGTGTTTTAGGGTTTACTTGAAGTACAAAGTTTTCTTAGTGACATTTTATTTTCAGTTTTGGAATCTTTAATTAATGTYTGTTTCCTTTTTAGTCGATTATGCTATTGAAGTTGTAATTTTGAACTAATTTGAAACTTTTGGCGAGAGTATTAGTTATTTTTTTATGAGCAAGGATTGTTGTGATGTTTGGAATTGATAATAATTATTACATGACATGAATTTGTTGATMTCAATGCTTTACTTGCTAAATTAGCAAGGGGCTTTATTCTTTAATCCTTGTGAAGATATTTCTTGCACGTTAGGAAACCAAAAAGATCGCATCTTTCAGTTGGTGTGACTTGGAAGTACATAAGTTTTTCTGAAAAGATATGGTGTTCAAGCTTGAGACAGCTGCTAAACAGTTATTTGCAATGATTCTTTTATTGTTATGTTAATTGTATATTGTGAATCCATGATGATTCTGCAATGTATTTTAAATTTTATAAACTATGTTTAATTTTAGTTGTGATGTGTTTATTGTGTTTTCATAAACTTCTGAAAGATTTGAGGGTCAATTTTCTTTCATTTTCCCCTTGATCTTCCAGTGAAGGGAGCTCTAAAATTTCAAATAAGTATTGATGAATAGATTGACAAGCCGTGTTTTATASTGGGTTTTGTGCTAGGAATCTTACACGTCATAAGATTTCACTGTGACAAAATCAATGGATTATTGTGTTATGGCCTCTGTAGTATAGTACTTATATTGGTATGGGTCAAGCAAACCTCTATTATGTTTACAATAGATCTGGCATTGATTTAGTTTAACATTGATTTTGGAAATGTTAGATATAAATGTTCAATATGTTTTTCGTAAATACATCATAACYTGGTTCTCCTTATAACATATTCCCCCTGGACTATCCAAGGACTTCTTTGAACTGTTGATGTTATATAGAATGACCAGTGTTTTTGTTTCATTTTCCCTTGTTATATAGGATTGACTCATTTGATAAACTCTATTTGTTGCTTTTCTTACAATTTTTTGGAATTCTAAATTTAATTACTGAACAGTGAACAGAGAATTACGTTAATAAGATGCTGTTTCTTTTCTTACAGCCTCCTAAAATTAAAGCATTTATAGACAAGGTTATTCAGAGTCCACTACAAGACTTGGCGATACCACTGTCTGGTTTTCATTGGGAATATAACAAGGTGGTTATTTTTTTTTTTCAAAATTTTTGTTTAACAATAATGGCTTTAATTATCCTGTTAGTTCATACCTCAACTCAAAGTTTTCTTGTTTTTAGGGGAACTTTCATCACTGGAGGCCACTGTTTCATCACTTTGATACATACTTCAAGGCCTATTTGGTTAATAGGAATGACCTCCTCCTGTCAGATACTATCACAGAAGATGATGTTTCATTTCCCAAGCATGCAGTTTTGCAGATCTTGAGGGTGATGCAAATTATCCTAGAGAACTGTCACAATAAAAGTTCGTTTGATGGTCTAGAGGTACTTCAGAGCTCATGATTAATATTTTCTTTACCCTCAGCCTTTAATTATTTATTTATCTATTTATTTACTTATTTATACTACTAGTGGTATGGAGGTATATCTGTCCCATCTCATCGTTTTCACTGCTAATTTTGTGGAACAGCATTTCAAGCTCCTGCTTGCATCGACAGATCCTGAGGTTCTTGTTGCCACATTAGAAACTCTTTCTGCTCTTGTTAAAATACCCCCTTCAAAGCTGCATGTTAGTGGGAAGATGATTGGACTTGGCTCTATTAATAGTTGCTTACTGTCTCTAGCCCAGGGGTGGGGAAGTAAGGAAGAGGGTCTTGGGTTGTATTCATGTGTCGTGGCAAATGAAAAGAGCCAAGAAGAGGGGTTATCTCTATTTCCATCAGATGTCCCAGACAAAGATGAAAAGTGTCAAACTCGTCTGGGCTCCACCTTGTATTTTGAATTGCATGGGGTTAGTCCCCAAAGAAGTGGAGAAAGCAGTAGCGATGTAAAATCTTCTGGTTCAACCATGATTCACATGCAAGATCTGCATTTACGGAAAGAGGAAGATCTGTTACTTCTCAAGCAATGCATTGATCAGTATAATGTACCTCCTGAACAAAGATTTTCACTGCTCACAAGAATAAGATATGCACACGCCTTCCGTTCTCCCAGAGCTGGCAGATTGTATAGTAGAATCTGCCTTCTTGCCTTTATTGTGCTTGTGCAGTCTAATGATGCAAATGATGAGCTTGTGTCCTTTTTTGCTAATGAGCCTGAATATACTAATGAGTTGATCAAGATAGTTCGATCAGAGGAAACTATTTCTGGAACTGTCAGGACACTGGCTATGCTTGCATTGGGAGCTCAACTAGCAGCATATTCTTCATCCCATGATCGAGCTAGAATGTTGAGTGGTTCAAGCATTAATTTTGCTGGGGCAAATCGAATGATCCTTCTGAATGTACTTCAGAAAGCAATTTTGTCACTGAAGAATTCTAATGATCCATCTTCTCTTGCTTTTGTTGAGGCACTCCTGCAATTCTATCTGCTTCATGTTATATCGACTTCAAGTTCTGGGAGTATCATTCGTGGCTCAGGAATGGTTCCAACATTTTTGCCTCTTTTGGAGGATTCAGAACCTGCACATATGCATCTTGTTTGCTATGCTGTGAAAACTCTTCAAAAGCTTATGGATTATAGTAATGCTMCTGTTACTCTTTTAAAAGATTCTGGAGGGGTGGAACTTCTAGCCCAGAGGTTGCAGATAGAAGTACAAAGAGTTATTGGTGCAGCAAAATCAGATGATACTTTGATGGTTATTGGTGAGACTTCAAGCTCTAGTGAGGATTATTTATACGGTCAGAAGAGGCTCATTAGGGCGCTGTTGAAGGCTCTTGGATCAGCAACTTATGCTCCTTTAAATGCATCCAGCTCCCAGAGTTCTCAAGATAGTACTTTGCCATCCACTTTGGCTTTAATATTTGGCAATGTTGGAAAGTTTGGAGGTGAAATTTATTGCTCAGCAGTTACTGTTATGAGTGAAATTCTTCACAAAGACCCAACTTGTTTCGCTGTGTTACATGAAATGGGTCTTCCAGATGCATTTTTGTCTTCAGTTGTTGCTGGTGTGCTTCCTTCCTCAAAGGCTCTCACTTGTGTGCCTAGTGGGTTGGCTGCCATATGCCTTAATACAAAAGGGTTGGAATCAGTGAAAGAAACTAATGCACTACGCTTTCTTCTTGACATTTTCACTTGCAAAAAATATGTTGCAGCTATGAATGAAGCCATTGTTCCGTTGGCAAATGGTGTGGAAGAGCTTTTGCGTCATGTTTCTTCACTCAGAAGCACTGGCGTTGATATTATTATCGAGGTCATCAACAAAATCTCTTCTTATGGGGAGGGAAGTTCTTCAGGATCATTAGAAAAGGTCAATGAGGGTAATTCGATGGAATTGGATTCTGGAGAGAGGGCAAGTGGTGGCGAAAGCTCTTCTAGTGTAGTCACACCCTCAGAATCAGGTGGGGAGGGTATTACAGATGAACACTTCATTAACTTGAGTGTCTTCCATGTAATGGTATTGGTTCATAGGACAATGGAGAACTCAGAAACTTGTAGGTTGTTTGTTGAGAAGTCTGGTATTGACTCTTTATTGAAGCTTTTGCTGCGACCTAGTATTGCCCAATCTTCAGAGGGAATGGCTATTGCATTGCACAGTACTATGGTGTTTAAGGGGTTTACACAGCATCACTCTGCCCCATTAGCTCGTGCTTTTTGTTCCTTCTTGAGGGATCATTTGAAGAAAGCGTTGACTAGCTTTAGTCTGGTTGCAGGGTCATTTTTGTTGGATCCTAAGTCAAAACCTGATGATGCGGTATTCTCTTCATTATTTCTTGTTGAGTTTCTTCTATTTCTGGCTGCTGCAAAGGAAAACAGATGGATATCAGCACTGCTTACGGAATTTGGTGGTGATAGCAAGGATGTATTGGAGGATATTGGGAGGGTGCACCGTGAAATATTGTGGCAGATTGCACTTCTTGAGGATGTGAAGGTTGAAGTACAAGATGGCACGGGTTCTGTTACTTCATCTGAATCACAGCAGGTTTCAAGTTCCAGTGGAACAGAGGATCAGAGAGTCACATCTTTCAGGCAGTTGCTTGATCCACTCTTTAGAAGAAGGATGTCAGGCTGGAGTGTGGAGTCTCAGTTTTTTGATCTTATTAATCTCTATAGAGATCTTGGTCGAGCAAGTGGTATTCAGAGAAGTACTGATGGCTCAAACCTACGGCTAAGTAGTAGTCAGCAGTCACGCGAGACAGGCGGTTCTGATAATGATAGCGTTYCTCGAAGGGAAGATGACAAACAGAAAAATTATTATTCATCTTGTTGTGATATGGTGAAGTCACTTGCTTTGCACATCATGCACTTGCTTCAGGAGTTGGGAAAGTCAATGTTGTTACCATCGCGACGACGTGATGATGCCATTAATGTATCACCTTCTTCAAAAGAGGTAGTTTCCACTTTTGCTTCTATCTGCCTTGGACACATGGATTTTGGGGGTCTTATCAGCTCTTCTGGATCTGAAGCTTCAGTATCTAGTAAGTGTCGCTACTTCGGTAAGGTTGTGGAGTTTGTTGATGGCATTTTAATGGATAGGCATGATTCCTGTAATCCTGTTCTACTAAATTGCTTATATGGGCAAGGTGTTATTCAGTCGATTTTGACTACTTTTGTCGCTACAAGCCATTTGCTGTTTACTGTACCTTCGTCACCGATGCAGACTGATGATGGCAATCTGAAACTTGAAAAAAATAAAGAGCCTGAGCACTCATGGCTGTATGGTCCTCTTGCGGGCTACGGCAAGKTTATGGATCACTTGGTTACCTCGTCATATATCTTGTCTCCCTTCACAAAGCACTTGCTTGTGCAACCTTTATCTAGTAGCAATACTCCTTTCCCCCCAGATGCTGAAACGTTTGTGAAGGTTCTGCAGTCTATGGTTCTTAAGTCTGTTCTTCCAGTTTGGAACAACCCACAGTTTGTTGATTGCAGCTTTGCTTTTATCACTTCAATCATCTCTATTATACGACATATCTATTCTGGGGTTGAAGTGAAAAATGTCAGTAGCAGTACCAGCAGCCGCATAGCTGGTCCACCTCCAAATGATGCAGCCATTTCAACAATTGTAGAGATGGGATTTACGAGAGCTAGGGCTGAAGAAGCTCTTAGGCAAGTTGGAGCAAACAGTGTTGAGTTGGCTATGGAGTGGTTGTTTACTCATCCAGAGGAGGTGCAAGAAGATGATGAACTTGCTCGTGCACTTGCTATGTCTCTTGGTAATTCAGAGACTGACTCAAAGGAAGAAGCTGCTAATGAAAGTAGTAGTCAACAATTTGAAGAGGAGATGGCACAACTTCCACCAATTGATGAACTTCTGTCGACTTGTGTGAAGCTTTTGCAATCAAAGGAATCTCTTGCTTTTCCAGTTCGAGACTTGCTTATGACAATGTGCTCCCAGAATGATGGTCAATATAGGCCTAATGTCATTTCCTTTATCATTGAGCAGATAAAGCTTCGCAGTTCTGCTACTGATCAAGGAAAAAGTTCTATGCAGTCTGCTCTGTTTCATGTTCTTGCATTGATTCTTCATGAAGATTCTGCATCTAGAGAAACTTGTCTGAAAAGTGGTTTGGTAGAGCTTGTTTCTGATTTATTGTATTTGTGGCAATGGGAGGCAGGATCGTCTGGTGGAACAGATGTACTTGTTCCAAAATGGGTAACTGCTGCCTTTCTTGCTGTTGATCGTTTATTACAAGTGGATCAGAAGTTGAATCCCGAGGTTGTAGAAATTTTGAAGAGGAACATCGAGAGTAGCCACCAGACATCAATTGTTATTGATGAAGATAAGCAAAATAAGGCCCAAGAATCGTCAAAACAGCATGTTGATTTAGACCAGCAGAAAAAGCTTATTGAGGTCGCTTGCAATTGTATCAGGATGCAATTACCCTCAGAAACAATGCATGCTGTTCTCCAGCTTTGTTCTACACTTTCTCGAACCCATTCTGTTGCCGTTAGTTTTCTAGATTCTGGGGGTCTTCCTTTGCTTCTCAATCTACCAACAAGCAGCCTATTCTCCGGGTTCGATAATATTGCTGCTACTATAATTCGCCATATTCTTGAGGATCCCCAGACTCTTCAGCAGGCAATGGAGTCTGAAATTCGTCATAATATTGTTACAGCATCAAACAGACAGTCGAGTGGCAGACTTACCGTTCGTAATTTTTTGGTAAATTTGACATCTGTAATATCCAGAGATCCTGTGGTTTTTATGCGGGCTGCTCAGTCGGTTTGTCAGGTTGAGATGGTTGGCGACAGGCCTTATATTGTCTTGCTGAAAGATCGTGAGAAGGATAAATCAAAGGAGAAGGAGAAAGAAAAAGAGAAGGCATCTGAGAAGGATAAGCCAGTGGTAAAGCCTGTGGTGRTTGGAGGTGCGCAAGGGAAGCTTCAGGAGTCAAAGAGTTTCAAGGCTCACAAAAAACCGCCTCATAGTTTTATCAATGTTATCGAGCTTCTGCTGGATACAGTTGTAATGTTTGAACCCCCGAAGAAAGATGATTCCTTGCCTGGAGCTTTAGGTACCCAGTCAACTAGTATGGACATTGATGTGTCTGTGAATAAAGGAAAAGGAAAGGCTGTTGCAAGTGAGTCTGAAGAAAATGAAGCCCAAAACCAGGATGTTTCTGCTTCTTTGGCCAAAATTGTGTTTCTTCTGAAGCTTCTGACAGAGATTCTTGTCACATATGCTGGTTCTGTTCATGTATTGTTGCGGAAGGATGTTGAATTGAGTAGCTGCAGGGGTTTGCCTCAGCGGGGTTTGTCTGGATGCAACTCTGGGGGATTATTTCACCATATTCTTCACAAATTTGTCCCTTATTGTAAAAGATCCAAAAAAGAAAAGAAATTAGATGGTGATTGGAAACACAAGTTTGCTAGCAGGTCTAACCAATTTTTGGTAGCTGCATGTGTTCGTTCTGCTGAGGCTAGGAGGAGAGTTTTTACTGAAATCAATTCAGTTGTCAGTGATTTTGTTGAATCAGCTGATGGTTTTGTTTCACCTGGCAATGAAATCGTGGCCTTTATCGATCTTCTTAATGATGTGCTTGGTGCGCGATCTCCGACTGGTTCACATATCGCTTCAGAAGCATCAGCTACTATTATAGATGTTGGTCTGGTTAAATCGCTTACTCGAACGCTGCAAGTGCTGGACCTTGATTCGGCTGACTCATTAAATGTTGTTACTGGACTCACTAAAGCATTAGAACTTGTAACTAAGGAACATATCCATTCTGCTGATGCTAAAGCTGGTAGACATGACAGTTCTTCCAAGCCTACTGATCATGAAAGAACTGATAACAGTGGTGATGGTGTGCAAGCTATGGAGGCTGCTTCTCAAGAAAATGACAACTCMGTCACTGATATTCGTGGTGATTCATTTGATGTTGGTCATGCATATATTGGTTCTGAGGCCGTAACAGACGATATGGAGCATGACCAGGATCTTGATGGAGGCTTTGGTCCAAATGAAGATGATTACATGCACAACACACCAGAGGATGGGAGGGGCTTGGAGAATGGAGTTGAAAGGGTGGGATTTAGGTTTGATATTCAGCAAGATGGGCAAGAAAATCTAGATGACGAGGATGATGAGGATGATGAGATGTCTGTAGATGATGCTGATGATGGTGATGATGATGAAGACGATGAGGATGAGGATGAACATAATGATTTGGAGGAAGATGAAGATCACCACCTTCCCCATCCAGACACTGATCAAGATGACCACGAGATGGATGAAGATGAGTTTGATGAAGAAGTATTGGAGGAAGAGGACGAGGACGATGAGGATGATGAAGATGGGCTTATACTACGGCTGGAGGAAGGCATCAATGGGATTAATGTACTTGATCACATCGAGGTTTTTGGTAGAGAGAACAGTTTTGCTAATGAAACTCTGCAAGTGATGCCTGTAGAACTCTTTGGCTCTAGGCGCCAAGGACGGTCTACATCTATATATAATCTTCTTGGCAGAAATGATAATACTGGGCCCTCTCAGCACCCACTCTTAGTTGAGTCACACCCCCCTTCATTTTCGGCCTCTTCTAGAGCTTCAGGTAGATCGATGTTGTATRTGGTTTTGTCTTCAAGTATTGGCTATACTTTATATCATGTGTTATGTGGGATCTTTAACTCATGTTTTGTTTTTCAGAGAGTACAGGTGATATGTTATTTTCTGATAGAAACCTGGAAAGTGCTTCATCTCGGCTGGATACTATCTTCCGCTCTGCACGGAATGGACGGCAAGGTCACAGGTTTAACTTGTGGCTTGATGATAATGAGCAAGCTGGTGGGTCAAGTTCGTCTGCCATTCCGCAAGGATTAGAGGAGTTGCTTGTAGCACAGTTGAGGAGGCCGGATACCGAGAAGCCTTCTGATGAGAACAGGGCAGCGGTTGACTCTGAGAGGAAGAGTGACACTGCACAGCTACAAGTTTCAGAGACAAGTATGGGAATTGAAACTCCAGTTGAGGGTAATGTAGATAACCAAGGTGTTTATCCTCCCGCACCTTCCTCTGTAACCATGCATAGCACTAACCCAGAAAATAGTTTGGGACCAACATCTCCTCGTCAAGGAACTGATGTGTCATGTACTCAGTCTCAATCTGTTGAAATGCATCTTGAACATCATGAAGCAACTGTTCGAGATGTTGAGGCAGTGAGCCAGGAAAGTGGTGGAAGTGGGGCAACATTGGGAGAAAGCCTTCGTAGTCTGGATGTTGAAATTGGGAGTGCTGATGGTCATGATGATGGTGGAGACAGGCAAGGTTCTGCGGATAGAGTGCCTTTGGGAGACTCGCTAAGTAATAGAGTTAGGAGAAACACTGTTTCATTTGGGTCAACTACCCCAGCTGGTGGCAGGGATACTTTGCTTCACAGTGTTAGTGAAGTTGCTGAAAACCCTAATCAGGAGACCGAAGAAGCTCTTCCATCGGATGGGCAGCAAGTGACTGGGGATGGTGAATCTGGTTCAATTGATCCCACATTCCTTGATGCGCTCCCAGAGGAGTTGAGAGCTGAAGTTTTATCTGCTCAGCAAGGCCAAAGTACCCAGCCTGCAAGTGCTGAGCAGCAGACTTCTGCAGACATAGATCCTGAATTCCTCGCTGCTCTGCCTCCTGATATCCGGGCAGAGGTTTTAGCACAGCAGCAGGCCCAGAGGGTTCACCAATCTCAAGAGCTGGAAGGGCAACCTGTTGAGATGGATACTGTGTCTATAATCGCTACTTTCCCCTCTGATCTTAGAGAAGAGGTTAGTTAACACATTTCTGTATATATATTTATTCTTAATTGCTCTGATTTCATTTTGATTTATCTATTTCTCTTCCAGGTCCTGTTAACATCATCTGATGCAGTGCTGGCTAATCTAACTCCTGCTCTTGTTGCTGAGGCAAACATGTTACGTGAGAGATTTGCACATCGTTATCACAGTCGCACACTCTTTGGTATGTATCCAAGAAGCCGGAGAGGTGAGTCTTCTAGAAGAGGTGAAGGATCTGGCCTGGACAGAGCTGTTGGAAGCATTGCTTCTCGTCGTTCAGTTGTAGGTAAAGTAGTTGAAGCTGATGGCGCTCCCTTAGTTGATACAGATGCTCTGAAGGGTATGATACGGTTGCTTCGTGTGGTTCAGGTGTGTCATGCACTATTGTTGATCATTGGTTCCATTTATTTATTTGTTTAGTTTCACAGGAATCTAATGTGTATCTCTTTGCAGCAAGTGTATAAAGGTTCTTTTCAGAGGCTTCTCTTGAATCTGTGTGCTCATAGTGAAACTAGGACTGCATTAGTGAAAATCTTAATGGAGATGCTAATGCTTGACGAGCACAAGCTAGGCAATCAGCAGAATGTTGCCGAGCCGTCATATCGTCTATACGCTTGTCAAAGCCATGTGATGTATTCTCGTCCTCAGTTTATTGATGGTAAGGGATTTTTTCTTTTTGGTAATTTGATTTATTTCCGATCGAGCATTACTTGTGTGGTCTTTTTTTTTTTTTTGGGTAATTGACAGTGATCGGTCTGTCTTTCTATAAGTCGAGTTGTTCCATACTATGCAGTTTGTCTGAAGCTCTATGCTATATTATGAAATTTACTGAGGATTGTTTGTAAATTTATGGCCTGTTTGATAGAAGAGATTGGGGAGGGAAAAATGGAATTTGAAGAATTTTTTCTTAGCTTTCCATGTCCTGTTCAGATGAGGAAAAACATAGGAAGTGACGAGAAATCTTTATTACTTTCCAAAATTAAAGAAGTTTGAGTGGAAAGAGAATTATTCAACCAAATGTGGGATTAAAAAGTCCATTTCTTTACTRTGTCTTTCATTTCTCTTCTTTTCCCTTCCTTTATTAATAGTGAGCTGAAGAAGCTGGTAGACAGTTATTTTAATTATATGTAAATGTGAATGAAGATCATCTCATTTCATTTTGTAGGATTTGTGATGTGTTAAATGATTAGTGGTTGTATACATTTGTAATTGTTCTATCTATTCTTAACTGTATATCCTCCCATCTGGTGTTCAGGTGTTCCTCCCTTGGTTTCTCGTCGAATTCTTGAAACTTTAACATATTTGGCACGCAATCATCCTTACGTTGCAAAGATTCTACTTGACTTGAGATTACCCCAAGAGCATCAAGTTACAGAGAATACTGATAAAGTGCATGGTAAAGCTTTAATGATTGTTGAAAATGAAATTAGCGAGACGCAGGAGGAACATTTTCATTCTGTTGCATTGTTATTGGGTCTTTTGAACCAACCACTATATTTGAGGAGTAATGCACACTTAGAGCAGGTGAAGATGTTTATCCTTTCAGCATTTCTGTCTCTATTATGGTCTCCTATATTCTATGTCTTTATTTGTTATCTGATGTGATTTCTTTGTTTAATATGCCAGCTTTTGAGTTTATTGGATGTTATTATTGATAATGCTGGAAGCAAAACTATCGCAAGTAAACCTGCATTACCTGCTCCAGAGCAGCAATCTGGCCCTGAGATTCCTTCTGCAGATGCTGAAATGCATGCATCTGATTCAGGAATTAATTCTTCTGAAGCTGTTGCAGGAGAGAAAACTGAACAACCTGTAGCTTCTTCAGTATCTGGTTCAAGTGATGCATATGATGCTCAGTCTGTGCTGCTTAGGCTTCCTCAAGCTGATCTTAGGCTACTGTGTTCTTTACTTGCAACTGAGGGGTAATTTCTCCATAGCCTTCTTTGCAGTATTTTTTGTTTCCCATCTCCTATACCTTAAATGTGTTAAATTTGGAAGCAAGTGTTTTATGTATGGTAGTGCACTTAGTGCATAACCGTGTTCTCCTTTTAGTCCCTTTATATTGGTARTGGTTTCATGTTCGAAATTGAAGGTATCTTATGTTGTTTACTATTGTGTATGGTGCATTCTTTTTAACAAGATTTTCCCACATTTGTTTTTTATTTGCTTCTAGTCCTAGCATGTGGCTACTTGCTCTTCGGTCTTCGATCTGATATTGTTGCTGCCCAGTTGACTTGTCTGGGATATATCTGTTTTGCATCTCTGATTTGATCTTAGTTTTCTTTTTGTTGGTAAAGCTGACACAAATAGCTTTTTTCAGACTTTCAGATAATGCCTATGCACTTGTTGCTGATGTGCTGAAGAAGTTGGTGGCTTTTACGCAATCTCATTGTCATTTATTTATTACTGAGTTGGCTAACTCAGTTCGAAAATTAAGTCAATCTGCAATGGAAGAGCTGCACTCTTTTGGAGAAGCTGAAGGAGCACTTCTACATTCCACTTCTTCTGATGGAGCTGCAATACTGAGAGTATTGCAGGCACTAAGCTCTCTTGTGTCTTCAAGCGGTAAGCAAGAGGATCAAGCAGATGCTGATGGAAAGGAGCGTCCTATTGACCCTTCTCTAGTTAGGGAAATTAATTCTGTTTTGGAACCATTGTGGCTGGAGCTTAGCACTTGTATCAGCAAAATAGAGATTTATTCAGAATCTGGTCTGGAACTCCCTTCTTCTTCCTTAGCTGTCAAATCGAAGCCTTCTACAGCAAGTCCACCTCTTCCTGCTGGTAGCCAAAATGTTCTGCCCTATATTGAGTCTTTCTTTGTGACATGTGAGAAGATCGACCCTGCGCAGCCTGGTACAAGTCAAGAATTTGCTGTTGCTGCTGTTCCAGAAGTTGATGATGCCAGTACGTCTGCTAGCAAGCAGCAAACYTCGGGTCCTYTCTCAAAGGGTGACGAGAAGCGTGCTGCTTTTGTTAAGTTCACTGAGAAGCACCGAAAGCTGCTGAATGCTTTTATTCGGCAGAACCCTGGTCTTCTTGAGAAGTCATTTTCGTTGATGATAAAGGTTCCTCGGTTCATTGATTTTGATAACAAACGCTCCCACTTTAGATCAAAGATAAAGCATCAACATGATCATCATCACAGCCCTTTGAGAATTTCAGTGAGAAGAGCATATATTTTGGAAGATTCATACAATCAATTGCGCATGAGGTCAACTCAAGAGTTGAAGGGGAGATTGACCGTTCATTTCCAGGGAGAAGAAGGTATTGATGCTGGAGGGCTTACTAGGGAATGGTATCAATCATTGTCTCGGGTTATTTTTGATAAAGGAGCATTGCTGTTTACTACTGTGGGCAATGATTCTACATTCCAGCCCAATCCAAATTCGGTTTATCAGACAGAGCATCTCTCTTACTTCAAGTTTGTTGGGCGAGTTGTAAGTACAATTGCACTTCAAATATTTTATTTATTCAAATTCTTTGTAATTTGCATACTCAGCTGCATTGATCAACTACAGGTTGGCAAAGCACTTTTCGATGGACAGCTTTTAGATGTTCATTTTACCCGCTCATTCTACAAGCACATCTTAGGTGTGAAAGTGACRTATCATGACATAGAAGCCATTGATCCAGATTATTACAAGAACCTGAAATGGATGCTTGAGGTCTGTGCATTAACTTATAGTGGCTTGTTTATCTCATTTATTGCCCTTACCTCTTATGGSTGGGTTTTGTTTAGCATCTAATTATTTTTTCATGTAGAGTGTGATGGTTGGGTTAGAATTGTATTTTCTTATCAAATTTCATTTGTGCGCAGAATGATATTAGTGATTTGCTAGATCTTACTTTCAGCATTGATGCTGATGAGGAGAAGCTCATATTATATGAAAGGACACAGGTATTATTATCCTCTATATGTTAATAAACCCCTTTTTATTTTTCACTACGTTTTTCTTATGAACTCTGATCATGGTGACTTGAAATATAAGTTTTTCGTTTCTTTTTGGTTTTTGCTTTATGATACAGGTGACGGACTATGAGCTAATTCCTGGTGGACGAAACATAAAAGTCACCGAGGAGAATAAGCATCAATATGTTGATTTGGTTGCGGAGCACAGGTTGACAACTGCAATTCGTCCTCAAATTAATGCTTTCTTGGAAGGATTCACTGAGTTGATTCCTCGAGAACTCATATCCATATTTAATGACAAGGAACTTGAATTATTGATTAGCGGGCTACCAGATATTGATTGTAAGTGCAGCTATATAACATAACCAAAAAAAAAGTTTTTCCTTCTGTTTTTGTTCGGTGTTTAACAATTGAAATTATGGTTTATATTTTACAGTGGAGGATATGAGGGCAAATACAGAATATTCAGGTTACAGTCCTGCGTCTCCAGTAATCCAGTGGTTCTGGGAGGTGGTTCAAGGATTCAGCAAAGAAGACAAAGCACGCCTCTTGCAGTTTGTTACTGGCACATCAAAGGTGATTATTTTGCATTGCCGTGAAGTAGTTTTTASTGTCGCATGTTATCTCCTTCCTATTTGATGAATTATATCCTTTCGGTGTTTTTACAGGTTCCCCTTGAAGGTTTTAGTGCTCTGCAAGGCATTTCAGGCTCACAGAAGTTCCAAATTCACAAAGCATATGGTAGTCCGGATCATTTACCCTCYGCTCACACATGGTAATGTTTCTGCGCTTTAAACGAATCTTCTGTGTCCCATTTTATGTTGTTCTTATATTTTCTTTTAATCTCGAAACAGCTTCAACCAGTTGGATCTACCCGAGTATCCTTCYAAGGAACATCTGCAGGAGAGGTTACTGCTCGCAATCCATGAAGCAAGTGAGGGATTTGGATTTGGTTAAGAATCAAAACATGGCTGGGTAGTTGGTAAGAGAGTTACTGTAGATAAAAATTTGGTTCTTTTAGTTTAAAATTGGGCTGTAATTGGGAGGGCAAGTTGAAATTGTGGACTTATGAGTTGGTAAATTGTCAATATGATGTACAGTTCTACTCGAATTAATTTGTCAGCCTCTATAATTAAAATTTGGCAGTTTTTGATGTTGCCAATAAGCATCTTTGCGCGTCCTCTGTTTAATCCTTTTTTTCCCASCCCTGTTAATGCATATTGAAGTTGAGTATGAGCTTRGATCCCTCATTTCTTGAAAACTTCATTCCAAGTAGTGCAGAACTGATTGGAAATTGGTTTCGAGGACATGGAAACAGAAAAGATGTGACCGTTGCTTGAGAAAAGGTAGTGTGGGATAGGAAAGGTTGGCAAACAATTGTTAGCCAATATAAGAATTAAGTAAAAGTGATTAAATATAAGTATAAAACGAACAATGTGGAAATTAAAAGTATTCCATATCATACTAATGTTGAGCTCAAACTAAGATGTTATCATGGTTTCCTCAACGTTGTCATTCAAGTTCCGTCTTTTGCCTTTCAAGTTCTTTTGACATTCTGAAAGCATATCCATGTAGTATTGGCGCTTGCTGTTGTCAATTYCATTGCTGTTTAAATACTGCAAAATATCAAAAATGATAAACTGTCTGAGAAGTACAAGATTCATCCATGAAGAATTAAAAAAAGAGACGAATAACGAAACGATATCTACAAACGGACTATTTTGATTCAGAAGTACCCCTTGTATCTAAAATAGTTTAGTCACTTCAAATTCATTAGGGCAAAAATCATAGAAAGTAAGTAGAAAATTGTTGGATCGTGCTGCTGCATCAAAATAGCTAAAACTGGCAGACTGGTCGGATCAGGTTCACAATTCGACTTGAGCTGCCTGTCCAACATTATGGAAATCATTCWATGCTAACCAAAAAAACCTCACTCATTGTACGCTTAATTTCTGAAGTAATATGTTCACAACCTAACAGTCTGTAAAACCTACTTACATCTTTGAAGGCCATCAAGGTGGCATGACATGCTTCATAAACYGTGTACGAGCTCTGAGCAGAAGTATCAACAATTGGAGTATCTGATTCAGAAGTTTTCTGCTTTCCTAATTAAATTAGAGCATTTATAATTAAGATGAGCAACAACTAATATTGCTAAACAAAACTGCTTATTTGCTCGTGTCATAACATTACTATTTCCCCTTAACTACTAACAAGCATCAAACATCATGCAACTCCTTGRCCTTAAAGTTTTACAATGTATTTTCCTATAACAGTAAAGGATTCGTTCAACTAATTCATCGTACATGTTAGTCATGCTGCAACTTATAGCATAGGGTATCGTTTTAAAAAATAAAACTAAGAGTACCAGTTTCAGCCGGTGTGGGTTCAGGGGCATGCTCAGGAACAGATTTGGATTCAGCAAGCTTCGGGCTCTAAACACGAGGGCGTGAAGTGACCTGGATTCATGGTACCTCCGGCATACGGGGTACCTCCGGCCTAATACTAGGTATGTGGACAAGAGGGCTTGAAGGGCCCTCGACAGGAGGGCGTGAAGGGCCCTTGAGAATCCTATAAGCAACGGTTGCCCCAGCACCCCACATCAGTCCTGTAAAACTTGAAAGTTCAGAATATTCCAGCTACCACAACATCGAAACATAGACATATTTTAGGTTACAATTCATCATAAGCAATGATAAGTCAGAAAAGACATTATACAAAGTAATGTAAGTCATTATCATTAAAAAATCCTGCTGGCTTGCAGTTCCTGCAATCTTGTCAAAATGACGAGAAAGATTGAAAAATAATAATGTTAACAACGTGATCAGAGTAGGGAAAAAAAAAGACAGTTACATATGTATTAAAGAATCAAATGCCAAACTTATTTCGAAACAATCCAAAATAGAAATTGTTAAGAGAATATGAAAATTAAATGAGCAAATATATTTTGTTTTGATGAAGATCAAAGGAAACTCATAATAAAAACACTACCAAAAGATATACTCCGTACTTCATATGAAATAAAGAGAGACATAACACCTGAAAACTACCTTTTCGTCGTCTTCAACCCATTCGTATATCCTTACTTGTCCTTGAAGCAAGGATTGTAGAGAAACTCTTTAAACTTGGTGGACAAGACATAGGAGACCACCTTACGATTCTCGTTCAACAATACCAACTACCTAGTATTGGTATAATACTACACTAACTACGGTACTACACAGCACACAGTACAAACTACCCATTTTTCAACTACACAACAATTTTTTTGGCAATAATATATAGTTACTTCATTTCTATCAATGTGTTGTTATATTTTAATTTCTTTTTTCTAATGAGTAATTACTTTGTTTTATTTATAATATTTACTTATTTTTTTTCTTTGCAGTAAACTTTTTTCCTAATTAAAATTTGTTATCCTTTGTTTTACTGTTCTTCTAAGTTTATGTCAACTTACTTTTTTTCTTCATGTTCGTCATTGATTCCTACATAATTTACGACTTGTAAGTGTCACATTTACATTGAATCTTCTATTTATTCTACCTCCATTGATTGTCGCGATTCTTCTGATTGCATCATCGCTGAAGAGTTGTGCGAAAATGCTTTTGATTCGGATAAATTGCATCATTTGCATGAGATTAATATTTACTTGGTATTAGAGGAGCGTTAAAAAAAAGGAGCACCTGCATAGTGTATCAGAGAGTGTTATACAAAAAAAAAATTCATGAGACGTGCTATCAATATATAATGTACTCCGTATTAAACGAATAAAACAAATGCAATCGGAGTATGACTGTATGAGTATAATTGTGTGAGACTATTGTATATTTGTATTCCAATTTCCAAACAAATGAATCAAAACAAGTACGAGTAAAAGAAGTTTACATGAGTAAAACAGTAAGAGAAAACTTATTAAGAAAATACAATAGTAGTACAAACTAGTATTGTAGCAAAACCAAGGAGTCTACAAATTAAAGTATTGGATCTTTAGCAGTAAACTTGGTCGATACAAAACAGGCAGCGTTAAGGTGTTCCAATGGCGAAACACAACAGCAGCTTCGTGTTGCCAGTGTTCTGTAAAAGCAGAGGACCTATGGAGACATATATAGAACAAGGATTGTCATACACCACTCCGTTTGACAAAACTAAACAGATAAAACTTTCCATGTATGTATATATGACTATGATTCATGATTCTTTCTTAACTTGTCAATTTACTTTATACACTTGCCATTTTACACTTGTTTAATTTSCTGGGATAAAACTATAAAATTAAGAGCAACACATTCACTACTTTATTACCTTATTATCTGATTTTCTGCTCTTATTATGATTCTTTGAAAGCCTTGCTTATATCCTTGTATTCCTTCTTCAACCTACCAACCTAAAAATTCAACGGTTGTCAAAGAATTATATGACATACGTATAATACGAAAAAGGCAGTAAAATAAAAGATGCAAAAAATATTGAGTGAGAGATTCAAATGTCTGGGCCAAATGGATTAGGAGATTTCTCAAGAACAAGTGAACAACTATACGTTTCTACAACTCGCTAACCCGAGCACAAGCCTATCTAAGTCACCCCTGAAATTTGATGATCATTTCTTACAATCCAATCATCCAACAGATATTCAGTAACATATATACATGCTTAAAATCTTACAAGCTTTGATCAAAGAAACTTCTAACATATTCGGAAGTCCAAATCAAGCATTATCTTACCCCATGACCACAAGCATACACACAAACATTTGTAAACCATAAACACAATTACTACCTGAGTGCCCCTATACGGCTCTATCTTGCTTGGCAACAATGCAACACTTTCTGTCTTATATCCAACGGAATCGAGTCTACCACACGCTTCAATTTCACAGGATTCACTGCAAAAAAGGTGTGCCATGAGTTATACACGAGTCTACATACATTGTAGGAAAATGTTGCTCTAATTACTAAATAGAATGATCAGAGGATTCAGAGGTATTATAGTTACCGGGTGAAAGAAGATTGAATTAATAAAAAAAAAAAGAATTTAGAAGACAAATCCGATTTCAAATATGCGAAATTGCAAGTGAAACAGAATTGAAGTGCGATTTCCAAATAACAAAATTACTAGCTACTATGAATCTATGATTTCATTAGCCAAACAAACAACAATTTATCTAAAATCTTTCAAGTTTGTGGTCAATGAATACATTAATTCATTTTACTGCTTCAGCAATCAGCAGCTATCAAATGAAACCAAACAAGAACGAAGCAAATTTTCACATGGGCTCAAACATATCAAATTTACGTGTATCCGAGTAATCCAACATCACATACTATGATACTAACCTAAAACAGTTCTCATAATTAATTATTTACAAAAACTATTGCTACTCTAAAACAAAACACATCTCATAATTATTTACTGAAACTGATGCTACTTGAAAACAAAAATGAAAGGAAATTTGGGAAGAAAAACTCATTTAAAATCAAAATCAAACTAAAACGGTAAACCCATGAAATAAAATGCGGTAAAGTAAAATTGAGAAAACAAAGATATAACATTTTATTTAAAAAAAACATGAGAAATTTAATATTGGAGCCCAAAAATCACAATTGATCCGAAATTGAATTGAATTGGCAAATTAATTACCCAGATTGAGAAATGAAAGCTGATGAAAGATGCGACGCAGATGAAATTATCTCTCTAGCTGGAAAGCAGCAACAAATTAAAGCCGCCGTTGATCTGATGGTCCACTCATTCTCCATCAAACTTTGTTCTTAAATCTTGGACTGCGATATAATCGATATCAATTTCCGAAGAGAGGACAGGTAGCCTATCCAATCTCTTCAAATTCACAAATTTCCAAATATTGAAGGGAAGGAGGGATGAGCTGTTGGAGTGTTTGTGTGGGATGAGGCTCCAATGACTGCTTCATGTTTGGGAATTCACACAATGTTAGTTCCGTGAGGGAGGTGAGGTTAGATGTAAGGCTCATGTCCCATTCTTCTCCCCACCCACTTATTCATAATTCACGAAGCAGATGAAGTTGCGGAATCCACCGCGGAATGTAAGCTACCATTCTTCCTGCATCCCTCAACCACAACTCCCTAAGGCCTTGCAATTTGCCAATGTCTGGCACTGGATCCTCTATCAATGGGCAATACGATATCCATAGCCTCTCCAAAAGTGTGCAATCCTCCAGACTGTTTCCCATCTTTTTCAACCCGGAGCATTTTARGATAGTCAACTGACGCAGGGAAGAGAGGCCCTGCAGCACCCCATCTTCAATACTACCCAGGGATGGACAGGTAGATACACTCAATTCTCTAAGCGAGATCATCCCACTTGGTATGCCCTTCAATTTCGAACATTCAAATATCTTCAATTTCTGCAGGTTTCTACAATTTGACAGCTCTTTAGGAAGTCTCTCTATTTCACTCATAAACCTAAATTCAACGGAATTGAGAGCAGGACACCCTTTGATCATATCTATGGGTTGAGTGCCACCAACATTATCAAAACATACATCCTTTAGCSATTTTAATTCTAAGCTCGGCACTCTTTCTAGTCGTTTGCAATGTTTTATCTCTACAATTTCAAGCTTTGGAAATGCACCACTTGATGATAGGTTCGAGGATGGAGGCATCCAATTCGTAAGCTTTTCAAAACTTATTATGTGAAGCTCTGTTAAAGCCAGGAATACTGCTTTGCAATTGTTAATGTTGCTCTCGTTTCCATACAACTCCTCCCCGATACATTCCACTTCATCAAAGTTTTCTAGCTTCAAAGTTGTCAACTTAGGTAGCTGCCCAAGTGTAGGAACTTGTTGGCACTTTTTGCAATSACTTAACTCCACCTCTGTGAGATGGCTAAGTTGTGTTGAATGTCTGCTTTGTTTTACGCTCATTGTCCTTATCCACGAAGGAAACCTCACACCCTTGAATCCTTTTATAATTAGTGCTTCTAAGTATGGATGGGGTTTTAGGCTTTTCAAAACATCTTCATCGTTATTCCCTTCACTGTTTAAACCCCATGAAATATTTATTTTCCGAATCCTATCTTTCCTCTTAAATCCCGCTTTTTTTGCTTCATCTTTGCTCTTCACATGCTCAAGACCTTTTATGTACACTTCCCCCTTAAGTTGATCTAAATTTCCGAGTTCATCAATGGTCCATCCTTCTCCATCACGCAACTCAAGACGAGGCAAAGTCTGCAACCTTGTTAATTTCCTTAGTCCTCTTGATGCAAACACTTCACTTGTTGTCTTTATGTGTCTCAAGCTTTCCAGCTTATGCAGTTCTTTAGGCAACTCCCTAATATTCCAACGTTGACGAGAAACTCTTAGTGTTTGTAGTTGGTAAAGTTTGCACATTGACTCTGGCAGTTCTTTAATTTCATTATTTGATAGATCTAGATATCTTAGATGTACAAGTTGCCCAATATGAGATGAAACCTCTTTCAAGCCAACATTAGCTATGATTAAAGTACGCATGTATCGTGCACAAACCAAGGAGCTCCACTTTGGCAGTCCATTCCAAAAGCTTATTGTTCTCAACCCTTTCATCTTCTCTTTGGTAAGAGGTTCGGGTACAATTTCCCCCCTTTTTAAATTGAATGTCAAATGTTGAATGTGAGAATCAATATTCTCTAGCTTATCTCTGTCCTTCCGGACCAACAAATCCTTCCTTGAAACAAAGGTTGCAAGATCGTGCACTAAGTCGTGCATCTTGTACTCAGTTTGAGAGCCGTCATTTTCCCTTTGCAAGAATGAATAATTAACTAAAATATTGAAATATCTTTCACCAATTATAGTTTCCTTTGCCGTAGACGAGTTTTTSGCATCATTTTCATCATGAATAAACCCTTGCGACAACCATAGAGCTATCAATTGATCTTTCTCCATTACAGTATCTTTAGGGAAAATWGCACAGTATGCAAAACATTGCTTTACATTCACATCATTGATATGGTTGTAACTTAGCATTAAGGACGGCATAATGTACTCCGCCTTATTGTCTATATTCCATAATTCATCAGACTCTACTAATTCCCATTCATCTTTTCCCTGTTTAGTTTCCAGTAAGCCTGCTATCGATTTTATTGCCAAAGGAACACCTTTGCACTTATCAAAAGCGATTCGTCTTCCAACATCATCGAAAGAAGAATTAGATGGGTTTATCTCATTAAAAACTTGTTGCTTTAGCATCTCCCATCCAGCTTCTCTCGATAACCCTTTAAGAGTGTATGTCTCTGACACACGCGCTTCACTTGCAACCTTTTCACTACGCGTGGTCATTAATATGACACTTCCAGTTAGGCCTCCAACTGTTCCCAAGACTTTTTTAAAGGAATTCCACGACTCTCTGTTTTCATTCCATACGTCATCCAGAACAAGAAATAATTTCTTCCCCGTCAAAGCTGCATCAATTTTCTTTATGATCACGTCAGTATTTGTCAAATCATGTGTTGACCTTAATTCAAGTGACTCAAGCATCTGTTTCAAAATCTTGTCAATATCAAAATCTTCTGACACACAAATCCATACTTTTTTCCCGGCAAATTGTCTATCGACTTCCTCATGTTCATAAAGCTGACGTGCTAATGTTGTCTTGCCAAGACCTATTTAATTCATAGCAATATTAATTGTAAGTGAATATTTTTCTCCATATATAAATTTTAATAATTTAATTATTGAAAATATACATTCTAAAATCTATAATCTATAAGGGCATGTGCAATGGTTGTAGCTAGGGAATAGCTTGCAAATTCCAAAAGACTCTAGCTACTTGCTTAACCATTGGAACAAAATTGATCAATTAGCTTGACTTGGCAAATTAGCTTGGCCAAGCTAATTTGCTTGGGAGAAAAACTAAGTAAGTGCATTAAATATTAGTGTAGTTCCCACAAGTAAATATAGGTAAGTGGAACATGTTTTAACGGAAAGCTAATTTAAAAATTAGCTAACCATTGTGATATAAAGTAGCTTGAAATAGAAAATAGTGGAATTCTTATGTGGCAAAGTAAGCTAATTTGACAATTTGTCTGTCATTGACAATTTGCTAATTTGACAATTTGTTTGCCATTGTACATGCCCTAACTACTCTATAAAAACAAACRCCTAATTCAACATCTCCACTTATTCACTTGGTTTGTGCATTTGACATATATCAATGTACTCCCTCCGTTTTTTTAATTGTTCCAGTTTCCTTTTTGGTCCGTTTTCAAATAGATGTTCCAAACCAATCTAAAAATAACTTTTTTACCTTTTACCTAATTTATTTACTCTAACATTAATGAATTACTCATTTCTAAAGTCAACTTTCATTATTTTACCCAATCTATTCACCCAAAATTACTATTTCCCATAAAATTTCATTCTCACATTTACTCTTTTACCCAACTTATTCAACTTTTTACCCAACTTACTCAACTATTTTATTCAACTCAATCAACTCTTAAAAACCGTTCCAAAATGGTATGGAACATCTAAAAAAAACGGAGGGAGTATATCTTAATTTGATGTTTTAATTGATATACCCATCAAATAGTAACCATTAATCTTCTATTTGCAACCTTTGACATTCTCCGTCTTCCATTTCAACCATTCGTATTCTTTCACTTATAAATATGACTATACTATGATCTTCTCATTTCTATTTAAATTCCAAAACATTTCAATTCAATGACAAAACTAGGTAAGTTGTTTTTCGTCCCTACTTTGATACATTGTATTTTTTTTAGAGTTGCATGACTTTTCATTAGGAGTCTTCGATGAAGATTATAAACCTCTAACAAAGGATTCTAGTTTTATTTTTATTTTTATTTATTTGCAATTTAACAAACAAACAACTTCATTGTACAAACAAGAAAAAACGAAAGAAATTTAACAAATAAAAAACCAAACATTATCTTAAATCAAATAACCTCAATGTTATTCTCATCCTGTTGATTTTTATATTTTGTTATGGTTAGTAATTTGTAAAACCACACCTATACATCATATGGTTAATGGGTTGTCTTATTTAAATTACTAGTTTTTATGAGCACGTGATGCGTGCTTGGACTTATGAATATTGCAATTTGTTTAAAATGATTATACCGTACAGATTTAAATAAAATATTTTAATAAATTGATGTTATTAATTTGTATATAGCTAATTAGCAATACAATTTATCTTAATTATAATTAATTTGTAAGTAATTATTTCTTGATTTCAAACTATATTTCATAATGTTTTAATTCAAATTGAAATATTGTTCATTGAATTGAATTGCTCACTAATTAAGTCACATTATAAATGTATGTTCTATTTTCAATTGAATAAGAGAATGGATAATTCAATTACATCAATTCACAACTTTTTATTATTATTAAGGGTATTAAAGTATATTAAGCACATTAAATCATTAAGGGCATTATCGACATTTAATAGGGGGACACCATCTTCCTCCCCCCTTCCCTTATATAATAGAGATATTAGCCTTTTATGCACGTGATTAGGGTTGTGCAGAAATTTCCGATTCGGATTTTTCGAGACGATATACTCCATCCGTTCCACTAAATTCATGCCATTATGATTAGTGAGAACTGTTCATTAATAGTGAAAATCTTTTAAATTATCGTCAATATGTAAGAATGAATATAGTCAAGTGTGGTATTGTTAGAATTGTATTAACAAGTAGTTTATTAAAATCCAAATTTTATAATTTTTACTCATGTATAATTAAAGATATTTCATTTGTAAATTGTGTATTTGGAAAACGTGTAAAGTAGAAGTGGCAGGAATTTAGTGGAATAGAGGGAGTATGATTTTTTTCCTCAAAAATACGAACTTTCTAAAATCGGATCGGATATCTGATTTTTAAATTTGAAAACCGGATCGAATATTTGGTTTTTTGGAATGGTTGGGCATTTGGTGTAATTCTTTCCCCTTCCCTTGGTTGTAACTTATTTGCCCTTCCCCTTTGTATTGTAATGTTAGTGGATATTGAGTAACTTATGTAACATTTGGATATTTTACTTCTCTTTTCATTCCTTATAGAGACAAAATATTTGGATTTTAATTGAAAATTGACAATAAAGTCACGCAACATAAAGCTCCAAAACCAGATTCGAATATCCGTTTTTTCCGATATTTGAAAATCCGGATTATTCGYATCAGAATCGGATCAAAAAACAGATTTCTAGAAATTCAGATTGAAATTTTTTCGATATACGGTTTTGAACAACCCTACACGTGATGCGTGCGATTTTTTTATACGTACAATTGTTCTACAAATTTGGATGTTGTAAGCATTAGAATGCATTGTAAACTTATTGTTGTTATGACATAATGACTTAATGCGCTTACAAAGATGAATGATATAAATCTATGAACAATGGATGCATTGAGGGTTTTTTTTTTAAATCGTGAAATTATCTAAATAACTTCATGAAATTTAATGCATACTTTGATCCAAATAATAATCATAAGATGAACTTGCAAAGAAGAATACGCTTTGAACAAAAGATGAGAAGCTAATACATAATGTACCATGTTGAATTGTTATGCAAAGATGTTGCAATGGAGGATGGTGACAATTCGAGAATTGTAAATTTCGTAGTTTTAGTTTGCGTAATTGGATTTTTCGTTTTTTTATTTAATTGATTTCAGTAGTACAATTTTTTCATATATAATGAGCAATTGAATTTGCAATAGGAATAGAATTATTATGTATAATAAGTAATTTCTGAATATGTAATTTCTTGATTTGTACGTACAATATAATTCCCTTGATTCTTGCATGTTATTGAATATTTAATTGGTGATATTTTTGGCAAATGTTTTGAATTTCCGTGGTCAATTTCTATATTGTTGTTATTTTGTTTGATGACATGTTAGTGTAATTTGTAAAAGGGGTAGAAGGATAATTTTAGATGCACATCACCACCACATCCCCTTCCCTTATATATATACTAGTTTTTTATTGCATGCGATGCGACGCGTAAACATTGATAACATCAGTTGTGTTTTGCTTTATTAGTCGTATCTAGATGCAATCTAAAGTGTCAAGTGACCCATTTCTATTAAGTAAAAACATCTCATCCAATTTTCTATCTTCTTCTTCTTCACAACAAGTTCTATTTTAATTGGTTTCTCCATTATTTCCACCAAACTTTACAACAAGTTCTTATTATTATTTTTACTTTTCGATGACCACTATCTATCTATAACGTATATTAAAAGGCGTTTCTATCAAAGATTCGCCGCCACGTGACACTCTTCAACGTAAGTATGCTATGTGTCATTTTCTAATGTCGTACATATGCCACGTAATGTAAAGTTATCACTCAGCATACAAAATAATTGTTTTAGCTAAATTCGAACCTATGACTTCTAAGAGAACATAATAAAGTGATGCATTTATCATCTAAACCAAATTTGATTGGTGATTTCAATGTGAAAATAAAACTATATAGTCTTTTCATTTGAAGAGTAAATTAAAAGTCATATTGTCAATATTTCCTCACAACATTATAAATGAATAAATAAAACATACTTGTACATGATGTCTAAAATAAAAGYCATAACTGGATTGCTATTCGAAGTCCGCTTTTACTGGAATCGAAGTCCACATTTCATGTGAACTTCCGAATACGCCCTTTGATTTTCCCCCTCCCTAACCACCCAACACAACCCTTCCAACATCGGCACCAACCGGCAACCACCACCCAAGACATCCTACCACCGAAAACACCACCCTACCACCACCCAACCACCAACAAACACCACCCTTAAACTTTGTTTTTTTTTTTTACTTTAGAACGACCAAAAAAAAAAAATTTTGAATTGAAGGGGTTGGGCGCCTGGCCCAGGCGTGGGAGCCATGGTTGGCTCGCCCAGCCAAGGCGCCCAACCCCTTCAATTCAAATTTTTTTTTTTTTGGACTTTAAAACAGTGGCGCCTTGGCTGGACGCCCCAACCAAGGCTGCCACGCCCATATTAAATTTTTTTTTGTTTTTCTAGAGTGGTTGCGCGTGGTGGCTTGGGTGGTTGTTGTGGGGTCAAGATGGTGGTTGCGTGGTGACCTGGGTGGTTGCAAGGTGGCTTTGTGGTGGAGGGTATATATTAGGGGCAAGGGTAATACGGGAAGTTCACACAAAACGTGGACTTTGATTCGAGTAAAAACGGACTTCGAATAATAATCCCCAAGGCATAATTTGGTAAAAAATTACCTCCAATGCCAACAATTGCGATGATGGATGGTTTAGGTTCCTTGAGGGAGACATCGGGGTTGAGTATCATCTTGAGCAGTGTGTCCTTATCCTTGTCCCTCCCTACGAATTCAGATCCTCTTGCTGCAGCATGCTTCCTGGCTTGATACAACACGTCCAAGTGATGATCGTCCGGCTTAGCTCTTGCATTATCTTGGSRTAGCTTGACCGGCTTCAGTCCAATCTTCTCGGCATCCTTGAACACCACGTCGAAGTCGGACAGAATCTGCTTGACACGGTGAGTCATCCGAACGCGGAACACAACGGAGTTGGTGGAGGGTCTCAGATAGATGCTGCACTTCTTCTTGAACGACGGACGGTTGTTCTTCAGCTCGATCTTCCTACGCAGCATCTCGTAAGCGTGGTCATCCAAGAGATGCTCGGCAGCGCAGGCAACCTCCTTGACATCATCCAGCCACTTCTCCACAAGTCTGCTGGTCTTATTCTCCGGATGATTTCCCAGATCCTCCATCATTGCTTGAATGATTCCAAAGTACTTCTTCAGCTTCTTCAGTTCATCATTGAATCCCCAAACAAGCCTTATCTCCTCAAAGGCACCACCTGCAACCACCTTTGTGATGGCCTTCGCCGCTTCAACCGCCAGTCCTGTTGCGATTTCTCCCATCTATAATAGCTAGATCTCAATGAATATATAACAAATACCAAATAAACTTAACTGTGTTTTGAATTTGTTTTGAAACACAATAATGCATATATATCATGGAGCCTATGTATATAGGCCACTACCGTATTTATTTTCACGCTCCTGTTAGAACAAGTAGAAAAGTTGTCGTCAATAAAAAAAATCAAAAGAAAAAACATGTGCATCAATATAATTACCCCACTAATGCAATTATTATTTATGCATGATACATAATGTTTCTACTTTTATTTGAATTTTTTTTTTAAAGTTTTATTAGAATTTATATAAACACATATAATTACATTTTACTTTATGATGTACAGCTAACTAACATTATCATCAATAATTTATTACTTTATGGTTTTAGTTTAGAATAGTGTCAATTTATACATGTTCATAGCGTAGGGATGTGTTGGGACAATAATATCTTGGACGTTTAACTGAGTTCGAAAGGTGTTCAAATGCAATTTTAAGATGTCCAACTGAGTTTAAAAGTTGTCCACATGTAATAATAAAATGTCCAAAATGTATGTAATTATAGGGGGGGGGTCCACAAATAGTTGAAATCTGAAAAAGCAAAGACTCATGTCCATATATATATATCATGCGTTATTTTAAACTTGTCTACATAGCAATTTAAAGGTGTCCAGTGACACATTTAAAGGTGTCCAGTGATACAACTGAAGGTGTCCAAACCTCATTTGACCCAACACACCCTCTCGCAGCGTTGCAATTAGGCCTGTCAATTCGGATCAACAGTTCAGTTATGGTTGAATCCAAACAGTTCAGTTCAATACAGTTCAGTTCAGTTCAGTTTAACGATAAAACAGTTCAGTTCAGTTCAGTTCAGTTGATAACAGTTCAGTTCAATTCAGTTCGACCAAGTTTAGTTCAGTTCAGTTCAGTTTTGGACGGATTGAAACAGTTCAGTTTAGTACAGTTCAGTTCAATTCAGTTAAAACGAAGTTCAGTTCAGTTCAGTTCAGTTTGGGTGGTATCGGTTCAGTTCAATTCAGTTAAA
Organism: Bassia scoparia; assembly: GCA_008642245.1. Lineage (NCBI taxonomy): Eukaryota > Viridiplantae > Streptophyta > Magnoliopsida > Caryophyllales > Amaranthaceae > Bassia > Bassia scoparia. The sequence continues at coordinate 4,604 of SNQN01003850.1, read as the reverse complement.
ACGAATTTCAGTTCAGTTCAGTCAGTTTTGGTTGGTATCGGTTCAGTTCAATTCAGTTTGACCAAGTTCGGTCAGTTCAGTTGTTTTGGGCGGATTGAAACAGTTCGTTTGGTACAGTTCAGTTCAATGCAGTTAAAATAAAAGTTCTGTTCAGTTCAGTTTTGGTTCAGTTCAGTTTTGATTGATAACAATTCAGTTCAATTCGGTTGAAGCAAAATCCAATCAGTTCAGTTCAGTTTTGGTTGGTATCGGTTTAACTCAATTCAATTGAGCCGTGATTCAGTTCGGTCGGTTTGGTTGGTAACTTAGTGTCGATTATGAGAAAAGATAAATGTCATTGAGTTATGAGTATAAGATGTCAAGTCAATTAATCAACCTGTATAAGATCAAAGTAAACTCCATATGATATCGAAGTTAATTATTATGATGCTTTACGACAATACATCTCTTAAGGAGATAAATGATTGTATCAACAGTCTAATAACGATAGAGTTTCATACATTTAGCATGAAAGAGCATATTAGATGTTTGATGTGGTAGTTATAGTTGATTTATTAGTTGATATCTTAATGTCTACATTTATATGATGATTGAGGAAGCAAGAGTATCTAATTTGATTAGTCTTAGAATGGAGTTTCTAATAGCAATCATTTACTTAATTACATTGTATGTTTCGCTAAACATGTTTAATACCACTTGTAACAGACTAACAGTCCCTTTATGATATTATGATGGAGTTTCTGATATGAGGACTTTCGTGTAAGTAAGGATTAGAGTTGAAAAGTGATTAAAATTCTCAATCATTGTACAATTATAATTAGTGCATATTGTTTCGTAACCTTGTCTTAAACCATATAAACCATCGTCAAGGTGTAATACATTGCCAGTTTGTTACTAAAACCCTGTCTGATTTTCATTTTTATCGCAGTTATAATTAAATTAGATATACCAACCATGTCAAAAGTTATAAATTAGATTGTTAGATGATGATTCAACCTTGACAATTATTTTATACGAACCATAATTAATTGGTTAACTGAAGTCTCCTTCTATTCCTGAGTCTAATTATTTCAACTTGATAAGTCGTTCATAATAATCGAATTATTTCAATTTCAAAAAAAACTCATAAAATATTTCAAAGATCATCTTTTTTGGGTGTAATTTTGTACGCTTTCGATTTCAATATAGAATTATATGGATACCAATAACATTATAACATTGAATTAATCTTATAATAAGAAATAAAAATTGCATAAATTATAGAAATAGAAAGCGGTACTTTTAAATTAAGAAGTTGATTTAGAAATCATAAATCAATAAATAAGTTATGTACTTAAAACAAAATGATTATTTGCAACAAAAAAAAAATTAAATTATCTCATATTCTCATTGGTGCACACTCTAATACATGGATGCCAACTTGGCAAAAAATATAAGAATCATACCCATTCATTTCAAAATCAATTGATATGACCATTGATTAAACCTACTTTATTACTTTATTAAGGTTCAATTTATTTTAGTTTCAGTTAAGTTCAGTTTCAGTTGATTACGGTTCAGTTAAGTTCAGTTTCAGTTAATCTCAGTTCAGTTAAGTTCAGTTTCAGTTGATTACGGTTCAGTAAAGTTCAGTTAATCTCAGTTCAGTTTAAGTTCAGTTTCAGTTAAGTTCGGCGTTCAGTTAATTTCAGTTCAGTTAATTTCAGTTCAGTTAATTTCAGTTTCAGTTTTATTTTAACAGTTAATTTCAGTTTTCAAACAGTTAATTTCAGTTTCAGTTTGTTCAGTTCAGTTACAGTTCAGTTTCAGTTTTATATTATCAGTTAAATTCAGTTRRAGTTTGACTCAGTTCAGTTAAGTTCAYTTACAGTTCATTTCAGTTCAGTTAATTCAGTTATATATGCAGTTTATTCAGTTAAATAATCAGCTTGATAACCAAATTGACAGCCCTAGTTGCAATAATCACTTCTCTATTGATAGGTGTCATCTAACAATCATAAAATAATAAACTATTAATGATAATCTAAGCTAGCTGTACATCATAAACTAAAATTTATGTAATTATATGTGTTTATATAATTTTCCTTCTCAAAAACTTCACACATGGCCCCTTTGTGAATGTATGGTTGATTATTTATTTGATGTCATTGTCTTGTTTTGTTTGTTTTTTTTTTGTTAACCTTAGATTCCTATATATTTATTGTTTTGCCCCAATACAGGCAGAATATTACTACATCAATCTATCGGGTAGTCTACCCGTTACTAATAAATTATTAAAATATTAGTATTTAAATCAAGTTGCATTCCACTATCATAAATATCACTATCTTATATTAGAGATCGAGGTGGGTAGTCTATCCGGTGGGTCAACAAAGTTTTTTCCATACAAGTCGGATTCATATTATATGAAATTATTAAAATACTCTTCGAATTTGAGATAAAGCGACAAACCCAATGAAATGGCTCCTAACCCCGAAGTCTAATTATTTACCAGTTTACCAGGCCTTCCAAATGCCTATACATACTGAGATAGGGGTTGCCTGGTATATATACAGTTATACACACACACTAAATACACAAATTTTCATATGAAGCAGGCCTCATGTTTCCATTTCGTGCGGTCTTCTTTGTTTTGGGCGGCCCAAAATGTGTTATAAATGGGGTCCGTTAAGTTTGATGTAACCCCGTTATTGTTTGACCATTTTTTGTTTTGTTTTGAATCTCGTGCTTTTATTCTTTTCTTTTTGTTGCGTGTTTACACTCGCTCTCTAACTCTCTGTTGTTCTCTTCTTAGTTTTCTTTCATTTCATCAAAATCAAAGCTATCGTATTTTCCTTCTTTTTTTTTCTTTTTCATTTTCTCTATTCTTTCTTCCTTGTTGAATTCATTTGTTAGTTTTCTCACTTCTCAAATTTCATTCATTTCATCAAATTTGTTCTTTTATTCATGTTTTTAGTTTCAAAAAATTAGAATACCACAAAATTTGGAGCTTTTACTATTATGCAAAAATTTAGAATACCACAAAAGCTTCAGGCTTTCAAAAAACTGGAACTTTTGTGAGAATGCTTTTAGCATTTTTCTACTAGTGTTATTTCATTAGAAAAGTAACTCTATTTTTGTAAAATAGTAACCTCGTTTACTTAGATATTGATTTTGAAATAAATAAATTGTAACAAGGGAACGAAAAATAAAATGATATGTATCTATATTACTTCATTTATTACAAATAGTAATTGAATTTCTGTTGAAAAGTAAATGTTTAGGAGTAAGTAACTCATTTTCTGTTTAGGAGTACTTATTATATGTTTAAGTGTATGTGTTGTCAGTTTGCACGTGCTGTCATTTTACATGTGTTTTAAGTGTACTATTTATATGATGTCGTTGTGAATGTATGGTTGATTATTTATTTGATGTCGTTGTCTTGTTTTTTTTTTGTTAACCTTGGATTCCTTTATATTTATTGTTTTGGCCCAATATTTGTCGGATTCATATTGTATGAAATTACTAAAATACTCTTCGAATCTTGAGATAAAGCGACAAATCCAATGAAATACTACTACAAAATAGGTCAAAGAGATCATGTAAAATTGGCCAAAGAGATCATAATACAACTTTTACAAGTGATTTCTATCTCAGTCTCTCAGACAAAGAGACTAGTTTTTAAAATAGGTTACTAAGGTAAAACTAAAAGACTAGTTTATATAAAGTGGTTTCTTTGATGTATTTGATTATTAATACAGTACTTGTTTTAGTATAAGAAACCTCTTTTCATAAAAAAGTGGTTCTTAATCTTCCTCAATGTCACCACATCTTTGTACAACCGGTCTCTTTGGATTATCAAAAAGACCTCTTTCCTAAAACATATGATTTATTTACTTTGATTTAAGAGACTCATTATGTAAGAAACCAGGTTTCTTTGACCATTTTAATTAAAATAAATAAATAATTGTAATAATATATATTGTTGTACAGTTATTATAATAATTATAATTACTGTGTACTATTTTCATATGAATTTGATAATTAAAATACTAAATCTGATAAAAAAAATAATGTTAGCAGTTCAATAATACGGAGTAGTAGCTAACTCATTAACTCATCAATAAAGTTAACACATTGATGTGCATATTACAAAGTTTCAAGGGAGACCTACATACTTCATTCTGTTGATCATTACTCTTATTTAACACAATATCTTGAGTTTATGTAAATGAGTAATAATAGTAGAAGGTAAATATATAATAAAGATTACTGGATTTAACATTTGGAACAGGGTTAGTATTTACATCTTAGATAATTGGAAAAATGGAAAGGAATAATCCGAACTTTTGCCTGTCTTCAATTAATAATCCGAACCGATTGTTATTAAGGAATATACTAAACTTTTACACTAATCTCCATTAATCATACTAACTTACTAACTTAACCTGCTAATTCTCTCTCCTAACCTCTCTTAACTGGTTACTCCCTCACTAATTAATTTCATTATTTTTTTTTAAACTTTGGACGTTGTGTGTGCATATATATCTGCCAGTTCCCTTAATTTATTTCTTCTTACTCCTTCCCTTTCATTTACTCTCTATAAATGCACACACACTCCCTGT